>SNVD02011671.1:0-59554 GCA_013180625.2 Boswellia sacra
TTATAGGGGTGAGCTCTACATAATCTTGAATGATTTAGGTGTTTGTGGGTGATTTGAGCCAAATTATTATCCTTGATCATACCTTCACCCAAGCCAAACGTTACAAGCTTACTAAAGTCCTACTTGATCCTTGGTGTTGTACATGTCTACATTAGTGGAGAGTGACTTGAAAAGCAGGCCTATGGAGTTCATTTATACATACATCTTCACTATTAAATATGATTCATTTTTAAGCATAAACTCATCCGGGTTACAAGTGATTAGGTAAGAATGGCTCTACACACACACACACTTGAGGAATTGAAGTGAAGCGAAACTAATCTTTGAGATAAAATTCTTGATCAAGGCATTATTTTGAAGTTTTCCTTGGGTTATAATTAAGTACAATCTTTGAGGCCTATTTGCAAGATGAAGCATTTGTGTGTTTTAATTTTTTGTTGATTCTGTTTCGGTTTAGTTTTATTTCATATTGTCGTAGTTGCTCGAGGACTAGCAAAGTCTAAGTGTGGGAGAATTTGATAGGTGTCTATTTATGTATTACTTTTATATCAATTCGTCCATGTTTCTTTTGCTATATTCCTTGGTATTTTTATGTTTTTGTGTGGTTTTGATGTTTGTAGGAGTTTTGGAGCAACTTGCACAAAAATGGAGTAAAACCCTTCATTTTAACCTCTGCTAGTCAGAGATCTTCTCGGATTTAATTGTATTGATATACAATGAACCCGATGACATGTTATATACCGTTGGAAAGCTCTCGAAGTCTATTTTCTGGAGAAATTTACGGTTTATAAATCCATTCAGTGTACCAAAAGTTGTAATCAAAACAGTGTGAGAAGTATAGAAATGTAATTCCACAAATCACTGTAGCATGTATAATACGGGACACTGTAGCAGTTACTGTAGCAGAGTATTTAAACACATTTTAGGGTTTTATTTTGATAACTTGAAGAGGGGAGAACGTGGAGGAGGCTGCATCTTTGGATTTCTCTCATCTCTTGGAGTTCTTGAAGGAGATTAAAGGCTTGGAAAGAGGAAGAACTACAAATCCTAAGAGATTACATCAAATTTGCTAAGTTTTTCCCTTCCCTTTCATTTTCTGGAATGTCTCCATGTTGTATTGTATTTACCACGTTCTTAAACATGTGTAACTGAATCTGAATTGGTTGAGGGTGATTTCAAAGCCCCTGATATGGTTTTTGTAAGTTGATTGTGTAAGGAATTGTTATCCAATTCTCTAATTGAAGTTGCTTGTATTCTCCCATATTTAATGCTTATGATTGCTTGCTGATTGTATTTGAGTGGCCAACTGAATATAATCTGGTTGTGATTTATTGCTAGACTAGAAATCTTGATCCGTAATTGTCTTGAATTTCTAATCATTAGTAGCAAAATTGTGATCAGAGATTGCAATTGGAGAATATAACCTAAGTTAAATAATCCGAGCTTGTGTGTTTATTGCTTAGATCAACCTATCTTTCTTATCATAATGCATCCATTGAATTAAACTCAGAGAGCTTGTTCTAGGTTGTTTAATGGATAGAGATTAAATAAAGAGCTTGTTTTATTTAACAACAAAGTAAGGAAAAGTTATTATCTACAGGGATAATTACATTCTGCTTGCTTTCTCCCATGATTTTTCATTCAAATTTACTTTCTGTTTTGTTATTCTTTACTTGCATTCTTATTTCATTTAGTAAAGCATTCAACAAAAATCCCCCCCTGTTTAGTTTATTGTTGCTGGAAATAACAAATTCAATTAGAATCAATCCTCGTGGGAACGATATCTTACTTATCACTATTACTTGTGCGACTAGTATACTTGCTAGTTTCGAACGCATCACCCACTTGCATACCATTGTGTACAGAAATATATACTTCTTGTTACATTTGTCAAACATAAATATATGTATATAAAGTGATGTCACTTGGAAGTCTAACTTACTCCCTTATAACAATCTCAGAGATAATCCTTTGGTCATGGGATTAGCGACCAGCTCATCAGAGGGTATGTATTCAACTTTAATTTCTCCCCTCTCCACTATATCTTACATATAGTGATAACTTATAGCAATGTGTTTTGCCTTTAGAGCTATTTGCTCTACTTTTAAGAAAGATGGTAGACTTATTATCACAAAACACATTGACAATCTTGTTTGGTAATATTTACTAACTCTGCACAGCCTTGTTTTTTATCCAATCCATACAATTATGACAACAAATAATTTGGGCAATCTAAAAAGCCTTGTTTATAGAATCCAAAGGAGGCAACTATTCACGAATTGTTACTTATTCAAATCTAAGTGACATGTCTCTTATAACAATCACATCTATTCCCATGAGTCACAACAGTTCCGTGAGTCATAACTGTTCCCATGAGTCACATCCATTCCTATACAATATGTCTTTTCATCTTTCATCTATGTGATAATATTATAAATGATAATATAACACCTAAGACCCCCAAGGTGGTGACAGTGGGTTTCAATTCAAAATCCTACATCCCTTGATAAAATGGATCTTGACTAGTTTAAGAGCAGTGTTGTTTAAGCCCCATAAAATCTCTTTCTAAGATGCACTTTTTAATTCTTTAAAGTTTGAAATAAATCAAAAAATTGCATTACCAAATAGTCAGCAAAACATCAAAATACAGAATACCGGTTAGCCCCAATCACTTATTCTTCAAAGAAAAACTCAATTTTTTTTGAACTCCATTAGCAATCATTTTAACCCTTTTTTTAATTAAAATGGCATCAATATTTCTCCACCGTTTTACAAAGAAAAACAAAAATTTCTATCTAATAGCTTTACAATTCTAAATCGATATATTTCTCTCCTGTTAATGTTTCTTCTTGTTCTTGTTATGCAATGACTGTGGGCTTTAACGATTCTTTGGTTTTTTTTTTTTTCTCTACTGTAATTTTTAGTTGAGCGATGTTGTTGTTACAGGAGTTTTAGTGAAATTGAAGTGTAAATGAGTCATATTCCTAATAAAAGAGAAAGAGTTAAAAGGGTGTTTTGGGAATAAAAAAGTTATATTTGTAAGATTAAAATTTTTAATAAATTTTATTTTAAATGGGGCTTAAAGAGGGATTTTGTTGGCGCCTATATAACAACACTCCTAGTTTAAATACTCTATAAACTCTCTGAACTATTGGAAGCTTTTTGGTTACCAAGCCTGGGAACAAAACATCCTACTTTAAACCAGAGAATTACAAGAATTTAAAATAAATTATGAATTTGTAGGATGAATTGTATTACTTTTAACTTGGAATTTTGATTTAAAACCTTCTATTATTTTATGAATTAACATTCTTAAATAAGGAAATTTTATTTGAATTCTTAATTCTTAATTATTATTAATGATTTTTATTATTATTAATGATTGCAGTCAGTGATGGCCCTCAATCAAATGGTTAGAACAACTAAATTTTGACCTGTCAAGATAAATTTTGCCCCACACTACCTACAACCAATTTGTCAACATACCAACAACACATTAATCATAAGTTAATATTTCGTTCATTTAAAATGTTTAATATGGTTGTCTATATTAAACTCAAAATTTTGAAAGAACTTTTTCATGATCTCCATTGTCTACTCATCCACTTTAACACATTAAATGTACCTTTGTTAATAGTCTACAACTTAATAGTCCCCATTATGAGATGATTAATTTTAAAAAATAATATTGAAGTCAAATTATGGTACAAAATTGGTAACATTAATTCATTGGGTAAAAATAAAAATAAATGTTATCTTAGTTCACATGTTTATTTCTAGGTTCTGCATAAATGTCTCTCACCCCACAAACTTTGACTTAACTGAGACAATCAGTGTGATACACTATTGTATGAAATGATAGTAATATTTTGGGAAAACATTTTGAGAGGCTTTTTGAAAAATTAAAATATTTTGAAAAATTTAGGTCTTTTAGTCTAATTAAATACCAATTACCAAGTTCACCTCGATTTTCTATATACAAATATAACGTTCGATAATTTGATATGTTCCTTAAGACCATCTAGTATCTTTTGACATCATATTAAGTGCTTTATGTAACATAAATGCCCGCTATCTAGCATTGTTCAGTTACTTATTAAACCAACTTGACATCTCATGTAACTCAATATGTAGCTTGTTCATTAAGCTAAGCAATTTAAAAAATGAAAGTATTTCCCATAAGTCCAAGAGTGGGCTATTTTTTATATTACTTTTGCAATGAAAAAGGTAAGAATGTATTTTTTATAACAATAAATTGTAGAGTAAAAGAAGGTACAAATTCCAAACAAGAATGGGAAGGACAACAGGTTAGGAAGATTTGACTGCAACCCCAACAAAACCGAAAGCAGCAATTTTCTATGTAACAAAATTACCCAAAAAATATCATAATTCAATGAATTGAAATTGAAAACATTGGCAATGTCCCCTCCTTTTTTTTATTTTTATTTTGTTTTTGTGTTATCAAGTGAAAAAAAAAAAAGGACCCTGTTTGGCTTAAGTCATCTTTACGTTTGCTGTGGCTGTTCCCAATTTAATAACTAATTAATTAACTAAACATTCAACTCTCTCTCTCTCGCCCTCTGTATTTGGTCCTTGAGAGAGCAGCTGCTATTCCTTTCCTTCTAATAATTGTAAAACCTTGTAAAAGCCCTTTATTCTCTGTTTATATTTTAATAAAATTTTAATTCGAGTTTTTGGAAACGGGTATCTGTTTTTAGGCAACAGAAGCAGGTAGGTAGATAGAGAAGTAGTTGGTTTATTATTTGCTTGTAATATCGATTTGATTGTTTTGATTGAGGTGTGTTGAATTTGCATTAAAAGGTGTAAACCTTGTGTGTGAGTGTGATCGTATCATATGATATGGCTGCGGTTGCTGAGATTGCCGTTGAGGCTGCGGCTGCCAACATCAACAAGAACAAGAAGAATGAGTCAGATTCAGAATTCAATGTGCAAAAGCTGGTTGACATGTTCACAAAGTTGAATCCTTTGGCGAAGGAGTTTTTTCCATCCTATTATCATCACAACAACACTAACACTGATCATAATCACTTCTCTGTCAATGATAAGCATTCTGCCAATCCCAACAACAGAAGGGTATTTGGGAATTTTCAATTTCATTTTCCTTTTCCTTTTCCTTCTAATCTCTGAATCTGAATGACTTGGCTAATATTTAAATTCCAGAGGAAAAATAACTTCAACCAGGGAAGGACGAGGTTGAGTGGAAGAGCTTTTAGAGCTCAAAGAGAAGATAGTATCAGACGTACTGTATATGTTTCTGATATTGATCAGAATGTATGTACGTTCAATGTTGTTGTTATCGATTGTTTCTATTTTTATGCCTCAATTTCAATTTCAGACATTTGACTCCCCATGTTTTAGATTACTGAAGAGCGACTTGCTGGATTATTTAGTGCTTGTGGACAGGTAAGTTATACTGCTAGTGCTTGCTCCCATTGCTATTTTCTACTTTTATCACCTCAAAACCACAACACTGTTTGCATATTCTTTGTTCCTTTTATTCATTTCCTTCTCAGAGAAATGTGAGTGCTCACAGATGCCTATTCTTTGTTCGTGTTTTTGCATTTCTGGGCTTCCTCAATGTGTTCTTAGTCATAATTTGTTAGAAATTAATTTTCATTTGTTAACTTTGCGGAGCGCATTGATGCCTTATTAAGATGCACCTCTTTAGCATGTGGTTTTGTGCTTGGCAATTTTTAGCTCACATCGAGGCTTTAAAGTGACTGACCTTTTTGGGCATAAGTGCATGCTCAAACGCCACTTGAAAACAGACGTTACGACTCCTTACCAACAATATTTGTCCGCCACTGCTTCCACATTTTAATTAATTTTAGATGCACAGACTTCCTTCGACATTCTTACTGTGAGATACAAGAAAAATAGATTAAGGTTTAGGGGTTAAGTTTGTTGAATATTAAGGTAAATTTTTGTTTCAACTAAAAGCAAAAGCTTCACAGGTTTTCAGGATAGTGATGACAAAAGATGCTAGGTTTAAATGCTACAATGAAAGGATAATTGGGACAAAAATAGGGTTAACAATGTGCTGCTTTAGAATGACCAAAAGTGGTGCAGCGATGGTTTTTGTGCTTTGAAACAACGCGAACAGAGGCTAGTGTTGATGGATATTTTCAGCTGTCAATAATACCTGAATGCCTAGCTTAAAAAGATGGAAGAACAGTTGCAGGTGATGGAGGATGTTTAGGCTCGTGCAATCAGATTTTATTCTTTAAAAAAAAAAAAAAAAAAAAAAAGAAGAGATTTTTAACGTTGATGATGGGCACTTGAAGAAGAATTAAATGAAGAAAGTGATGAGAGCCTTAGATTATCTGTTTTCTAAATCAGGTCATTGTTGATGTAATTGCGTGACCTTGAAGTAGAAATTTTGGTACTTAAATGAGGGAAGTTGGAGTTTGTAGCTTGATTCTTGAAATTTCATAGGTTAACAGGGGCTGGAAGAAGAAAGGCTATTTTAGGTCCTTTGTGATCAGGCAATGCTTAGTGGAAGGGCCATCACTCAACGGATAAAGCTTACTCAATTGATAACCGGTTGATCTTCCCCTTGTAGAAATTCTTAAATGAAAAATTTCACTGAAATCTTTCAATTTCTTATATTGCCATGTTCAATCTTTGTATTTATCTATCTCTAAAAGGGAACACGAGAATCAAGATTGGTCTGTCTTGCCTTAGACTAGTCCCAGTGTCCCACTCCATCTATCTTGACTATCTTGAAAAGTTCTCTTTCTCCTCCTTCTACTCAAGGGGCGGAGAAAAGTTTGTTTGCTACCGAGTACTGGACAGTCATGAGAAGGTGACATTAGAAGAATTCCAAGTTTGCTTCTTAATATGTCTGAACTATGGGCATTAAATGGTTACATAATGTATTGTCTTTCTGATAGGGACCTTGGTAGTATGGGATGCCAAAGTCCCACATCGGGTAGTATAGGCTGCTTGATGGGGTATTTAAGTGTCTGGCTCTCCCACCTTAAAAGCTAGCTTTTGGGGTGTGGTTCTCCATGGTGCTTAGGTGCTTATCATTTGGTATCAGAGCCGGTGCTTGACGGACTGGAGAGGGCTACCGGCGGAGGGTTCTGACCGGCACGGAGCCGAGTGAAGTGCTGCCGAGTGCAGCCGCCGGGACGTCGGCTTTCCGGGGAGGGGCAATTGATAGGGACCTTGGTAGTATGAGATGCCAAAGTCCCACATCGGGTAGTATGGGCTGCTTGATAGGGTATTTAAGTGCCTGTCTCTCCCACCTTAAAAGCTAGCTTTTGGGGTGTGGTTCTCCATGGTGCTTAGGTGTCTATCACTTTCATGATATCTGTTGCTAGCGTATCTGCAACTATGAGTACGCATTATTCAGTGTTTCATGAAGTGTAAAATGCGTTTCTTTTTTGTTGTCACCTTTGAGAACAGTGCTTATCTGTCTTCTTTTTTGTGTTTGTGAATATGGTTTTCAATTTTTCAAATCTGGGTGCAAGTTGCTTTTATTTTTTACATCACCAAATATGTCAGTTCTTACAAAAAAAATGACATCACTGAGGTTTTACTGAAATTTTTGTTATTGAAGGTTGTTGATTGCCGAGTTTGTGGAGATCCACATTCAGTTCTTCGTTTTGCATTTGTGGAGTTTTCAGATGAGCGTAAGCTTCTATTGGTCTTGCCTGGAAGTTTGTTTTTGATATTTGGAAATCAACTGAATATATGGTTATAATTCTCTTTTATGTTTCTCTTATGTCCACAGAAGGGGCAAGAGCAGCTCTAAATCTTGGTGGGACAATGCTAGGGTATTATCCAGTTAGGGTCTTACCTTCAAAAACTGCAATCCTTCCTGTGAATCCTACATTTCTTCCTAGGGTATGAATGAATTTTTTTTGTCCGTTGGTACTCGCTTTAATTTATGTAATAATTGCTACATAATTGTTTTATCTTGGTCATTATTATGATGTTTTTCTCTATGGTAGTTTTTTTCCCTTATGATATTCTTAAGATTTTAATTAAATGCAGTCAGAAGATGAAAGGGAAATGTGTTCTCGTACGGTCTACTGTACAAATATTGCCAAGAAGGTAAGACTACTTTTCATTGTTAAGTATGGTGAATATTTTAAGTGGTTCAGCTCTACTTTTCTGATTGAATCTTTGTGTTAAACGTGTTGTCCACAATATTGGTCATCATGGTTATTTTCTTTGCGCTTGTGTGGAATAAATTCAGGCTAGCTGGTATTTTTTCCAGCTAAAAATTTCGTTGAGTGCAGGTTTCTCAAGCTGAAGTAAAAAATTTCTTTGAAACTGCTTGTGGTGAGGTCAGAACATTTCCATTATTATTGCTTATTTTTTATTCTGTTTATCAGATAAGTAGGTATGCTTCTGTGGAAGACTTCTTTAATGCATAATACTATATTTCATATACAGGTTACTCGTCTGAGATTGTTGGGAGATCATGTGCATTCAACTCGTATAGCTTTTGTTGAGTTTGCTATGGTAAGTTTTGTTTATGTAAAGATTGGAGAGTTGCTTTCTGTTTGGATATGTTCATGACATGTTAAAAACATTGTTTTTTTTTTAATTTATAATTTTTTACTGTGGCTTAATCCTTGTAAAATTTGATATAGGTTGCATTATTATCAGCATGAAGTGTCAGCCGAATCTCTGTTCTTTACACAAATTTGTATGTCAAATATGTTTGTACACCTCCATTTCCTTCTTATTTCTTATAATCTTACCACCATTTTTTCTTATGCCCGGTGAACTTTCTATTTGCAATTTTTATTACCTAAATTTTGGGGGGCATTTTGAATAAATCCAACAGAAATGAGATATTATTGCAGTTTATACATTTCTGAGCACTTAGATCCAGTTGATTTGAAATATTTACTAAATGGAGAAGGCAACTTTTGCAAGTAGCAACTACACCTTTTGAGCCATGCATTCTCGTATCTTGTGGCTACAAGAAACACCAAGCCTCTATTCCCACTTTCATATTGCTTAAAAGGGATAGTTGGAACAACCTAGGTGTTCCTTGTTACAGGAAAAATTTTAAAGTATAACTTCATAGAAAAGAAGATGAGATCCTGATAGACCTCCAATTAAATTTACTTATGCTAGGCGACACCAACTTGATAACAAAGGAAGGGCAGAAATGTGAATTGAGGGATTAAGAGAGCTATTTTCCATTGTTTACTTTTTATTCTGTTTTTTTGCTGTGTGATGGATGAGCTGTGAGGGAGTTAGTTATCCTAGCCTAGGGAAGTGTGCAGAGTTAGTTATGGAATATAAGAGGAGAAGAGAGAGTAGAAAGGGGGTGATCATTTTTTGAGTAATTTTGTGAGAATTGTTTCTCTTGGGAGAGCTGGCAGGGCTGTCGAATTTCCTGCCAAACATTTCAATAAACTTCTAAATTTTCATCTTCAACCTGCTCTGCATATTCACTCTAATCCACTTTAATTCCTAAACTCTGCTGAAGCTTCTGTGTGAGTCTGTGAGAGTGTAACCTGATCCTATCGGATCCATTTTCCATTATACTTGTATAGAGAATCTAAAAGGAGGAGATCATATTATAAATCAGTTTTTCATATCCTGGGTCTTCATGGTTTGGCAATATGACATGAGGTTTCTTCGCTATCAGCACAAGTTATTTCTCATGTAACAAAACCTTTGCTAGTTGTCTCTATTTGGATTTTTTTGAAAAATAAATGAAGAGAGTTTTGTATTCAGATTGGGCAAGTATCACTAGGTTTTTGAGTTGATGAAACAGTTTTGATAGCCAAGATAGAGATGCTGTATCCCGCAATTTTTTTTTTTTTTTTGGAGATTACTGATAGTTTTAAGTACATTGCAGAATTGTTCTGTTGCTAAAGGGATTTCTGCATTTACCGACTCTGTTAGGACTTATTTGCAGAGATTTCTCTGGTCAAGAAAAGTGCTGCTTTTTTGGTCTATCTACGTGGCTGGTTAACAAATGTGATAAACTTTCAACTTCCAAGTGAAACCTCTATGACTGAGGATGCTATTTGACTCAATGGTTAAGTTTGTTATAATGTCAATACCACAGACCTTTTTTGACTAACATCGCATAGTGAGTTATTATCTTCACTTTCCTTTTCTGTTCCTTATTGAGAAGAAAAATGGAATCTTTTAGTCTATCTTCATCAGGAACCAGTGCAACATAGCTACTAAAATTGACATCAGTAAATTATTGCTATGCTGTCTATTCTTCCTGTTAGTGGTCTTGGCAAGAGTGTGTGGCATTTCGTACGATAGTTTCATGTTTGACTATTTAACTTACTATTGTTGAATGACATAAACCATGGAAATATATTTCCTTTAATTGGAATGCTTTCATTTTGACATTGTTGATTTGGTCAATACTGGGTAGCTCGTTTTGGGTTGCGTGCATCTTCGCGCATGCACATTTCAACTATTTGCAGAATGGTTTATTATGAACATTTTGAAATCATAAAACAAGGTCTGGGAAACTGTACCTGCTTGTAGGCATTTTGGTCATAGTCATTTTTGTTATTGATAGTAATTTTCTTGTAGTCATATTAATTGATATCGTGAAGATATGCAATATGATTTTATATATTGGAATTACTTTTAGTGTGTGTGTGTGTGTGTGTGTGTGTGTGTGTGAGTGTGTATATATATATATATATTGTCTTAACTAGTTGCAGTTAGTCAACAGCAAGGTAATCAGTTTCTGGAGGGGATTCTATTATTTAATGTTCTTTCATGTTGATTTCTGTGCTTATTGTGTTACTGTGAAGAAGTTGGGCTAGATGGTGCTAATTTGGTAATTATATATGTGATGTTCAATATTTTATTTCCTTGTTACTTTTATGTTATGTCCTCTATTTTTACATTATTATTTTATGACTTCTACATTGTAGTAGGTAGTCATGAATTAGAGCTTTGTTGTGACTGAAGAAGATGACTTCACATTTTCTCAACCCATACAGTTTTAGATTTATGTCTGAAATCAATGCTGCCAAAGGCAGCCTTAGTTTCTTTTATCTTGTGATATATTTGTGTGTTTATGGGCTTCTTGGCCTTTCTTTTTCTTTGTAAGGCTTGATCATTAAATATGCACTTATTTTTGAAGGCAAGTCTTTTATTTGTTTTCACCAAACTTCATAGCATCGTGATATTGAACTACCCATCAATTGTTTCCATGTTGCATCAAACTTGCGCATCCATTCATAGTGGTAGTACCTCTTTCCCTACTGCTCCTGTTTCTGCAATTTGATTTTATTTTCTGTGCTGGGAATGAAAATATTCATGTTTATACTCAGTCTGAAACTTTTGTTTACATTAACAGGCCGAAAGTGCCATTGTTGCACTGAATTGTAGCGGGCTGGTCCTTGGAACCCAGCCCATCAGGTGTGGTTCTTGAAACTTTTGATTTCAGTATTGGTTTGTACTCATAAATGATTTCAGGTGAAGTTACCATATTTTTAAATCTGAATAAATTATTAGGGTAAGTCCATCAAAGACACCTGTGAGGCCTCGAGTGACTCAGCCAGCATTGCATTAGGTGATCATTCAGATTCTTAAAGATCCATGGATGGAATTCATTGGTTTTCCAGTTGATAGTAACTTTCCTGTGTCGAAAGGGTGGTGAAACTTCCCTTTGTTTTAGTATTTCCATCTTTTATTCTGCAACACTAACTTTTTTAATATGCTATGATGACTTAAATCAAACTGAAGTTTTACCACAAAATTTTTGTTCTTTCAAAAATTTTTGATAGCGCTGCTAATTTTCAACTCTCTGGTGGTTGTGATTATAGCCTTGGCCATGCTGCCTATGCAATGAGTGCACGCTTTTAAGAGGCATAGATTAGACTAGATGTCTGCAGGCACATTGGGCCTAAACATAAAGTTTAAATGGACTAGATACAAGACGGTGGGCTTTGTCGGCCATAAGACTTTCCAATGACATGAGAGCATGACGAAATTGCAGCCCCATCAGGACCATGGTGGGCTAAATCAATGTCTTTTAGCAAGATGTTCCTGCATGGAAAGCTTTGACTACACTGAAAACTTACTGCGACTTTTGTGCTGGAAACCCCCCAAATGTTTTTGTACGTCACGTCGTTCACTTGAACGTGAGAGGGAACCTAATTGATGCAAAAAAGTTGAACATTTATCAGAATTGCAATTAGATAATGACATGGTAAAACAATTGCTGCTATTAATGATGGAATAAAAAGAAGAGAACTTGGTATTTACTTGTTTACAATTGCCAGATGGGCAATAATGCTGATCGATGACAATGGGGTTTTGAACATTATCCATATAGATGTTCTCATATGTGATACCAGAAGCAACATTGTGCATAAAAGTGCCCCAACTTTTGATCCTTACACCATTTGTTGTGTCGCTGAAAGTGCAGTTTTTCACACTAATTCCAACCACATTTTTCTCATTGGGGAACTTGCCAAGGCTTCCAATGCTGATTCCATGGCCAGGGCCGCAAAACACATCAGAAATGTCGATGTTAGTGCTTCCAGAGAGTAAGGCTACACAGTCATCGCCAGTGGCTATACGAGTATTAGATATTGTAATGTGGTTTGAGTGACCAATTTTGATGCCGTCAGTGTTAGGGCTGTCTCCTGGGGCTGATATTCTTACATTGCTCACATGCATGTCACTGCATCCGAACATTACAAAATGGGCGGCTTTGCTGTCCAGTGATGTTATGTGATGAAGTCTTGCATTGGACACAAACTCGAATCTCATCGACTGAATTAAGGGGGGAAAAATTTAGGGTAACTAAAAGCAATATCTAAATTAGAAAAGTATTTGAAAAATGGAAGAAATGTGAAAACTAAAAAATTGAAAATGTCTCTTGTGCTATGGGTCTCTTACACTCTTTAAGTATTTAGCACTTGATTTCTTATTCTGTTGACCATACAACGGTGAGTTATGACATTTAAATTTTTGACATTTAGCTCATTTTCTTAAATAATTTGATTCGGGTATATTTAAATAATTATTTAAAAATTATAATATATATATATATATATATATATATATATATATATCACATATTTGGTCACTTAATGGAAACAAATAGATTGATTTGCAAATATTGGTAAAATAAAAATAAAAAACTTACAACAGGAAGGTCCCTGCAGTTGGGATCCTTCTGACAGGTATTGTGCGACCAAGCCGAGGGTCCTTGGCCGTCCAAGATGCCTCCGCCTCTAACCTCCAACCCATCAACATATCGAAAAGCTATCCATTTATCAGGTTGCATTGAAGCCAGATTGGTTGGAGCCTTAAGCAATCCCCTGATAAAGAAGACAATGGAGTTCTTGCATGGACCCAAGAAAATCACTGACCCCAACACAAATGTTCCACTTGGGATGTAAACACCCGCCTTTCTCTTCCATTGACATGCATCGTTCCATGCTCTCAAAAATGCCTAAAAAAACACAGCTGAACTTATATCCATGCTGCTTATTAATGATCAAGCAAGTACAAAGCTCGTGAATTAATTACCTTTGTATTGTCTGTACGGCCATCTGCAACTGCACCATACTTTGTTACATCAAAAACAGTGACCCGTGGTTTAGCATTTGCAACCAATGCCCTTGCCAAGCAAAACAACATTATCATGCCAATGAAAACCCTGGAAAAAACCATTGACGAGCCCATATCTTTTTATGTGTATCTTCTACCTAATGATCCGTACAACTACTTTAGTATTTCTTTTCTCATCTTTTTCTGTATATATAGGCCCAGGACTGATCATTATAATTAATGTCAAAAACCATATTATAGCTCGAATGATTTATTTCTATATTTTGCGGGAATGGTTTTGGTATCTTTTCATTTTGTTGCAAGGTTTGAGGCCCTGAATGATTCCTTTTTTTTTTTCCTAATAAAATCAATTCAAAACTCCAAATGGACATTATCAACATTTTACACTACCATACACTTAGATATTATGAGCAATCAATCTCATCAAATATAGAAAGATTATATTTTATATGAATCAAGTCAAAGTTCCAAAATTTATCATGCAAATTATTAGCTCATCAAGGACAAGGGATGTCATTCTAAGAGTTAAGAGCCTCAGCCTTACCCTATGGCACATTAATTTCTATTGAAGAATATGGTAAATTAAAGCGCCAAAAGAGCTAATTTTTTTTCTTCTTTTTTTTAATCCTTTTTCAGAAAGGGTAGGGGGTGGGGCCAAAAGAGCTAATTATTTCTCACTAGTGAGATTGACATTGACATAATTTTGGAATGGGATAATTTCAAAAGATACCGTTGAATTTTAACTTAATATCAAGCAGGAAACGACTATCTGTTTTTAATAAATAACACCCCTGAGTTTTTATTTCAATCATCATCTAACGTTTTCTGTTAATAATAGTGTTGATAGTCAAGGGTAATTATGACATTGTATATGCACACAGATGAGAATGGGTTAAAACGGTAATTGAACAATTACATTCTCTTGTAAATGGTAAAGTAACGATAAATGTGTAATTGTTCAAAAATTTTTATGCTAGTTAATGATCCTTCTGCCATTGAAGGTATCAAGTATATGGTGAAGAACCACTGTTGAGGTCTGCTACGGACATAGCATTTCACGTTGCTTTATGGATTGCAAGGAATGGAAGCTTTGTGAATTACTATATGGTACCAAAAATAAAAAATTCCTTGCATAGCCAATAATCTTCCTTTATCATACAGAAATAAAAGGTCCGATAGAGGCGCCAGTCAACAACCACCTTGCGCCACCTTGCTCTGCCACAACCACACCTCCCTTTCTTCGTCTCATCGAAAACAGCCACCATATCTTCATCTCTCAACTGCAGCAGCCCACCATTCCGAACTCCACCAGCAAGCTCACGATCCACCCTTCACCATCAACCTCCTCAACCCGATCTGCTCCTCCTTTTCGATTCGACCACGAGTCAACAAGCTTCAACGTGAGCTCCACACATCCCAGCTACTCCGATCTGATCATTTCTGATCAGCCACGATCGAGAGCCACCCAATCCACCATATCTCCTCAACGCAAAACCGAAAACACCACCGCAAGCACAAGCCATCACCAACGCCTCCCATCTTTAAGAAAGAAGCGACAAGATGCTCCTCCATCTTTAAGCAAGAACTCGTTGCCACCGTCCCAGCCCCACCGCTGGTAGCCTGGTCCGTGGCCATCTGCAATTCCACCGGCCCTCCGCATCGCTGTGTGCTGCCGTCTGCGATTCTGCCGCACAAGCGTTGCTCCGCTGGTCGGATTTTGCTCACCCGATCTGCTGACACTTCTTTTGGTAAGAGTCTACAATTTTAGCATATTGTTCGACTGAGACAACAGAATCTTTAGCTTGAGATTTGAGGTGGGTTTGAGGCTGATTCAACTTGCTAACTGTGTTTTTCTTGTTTTGTAGTGGTGAAAATGGTGTTATTCAATGTGAAACTTCAACTTTACCATTTACAAGAGAATGTAATTGTTTAATTATTGTTTTGCCCCATTTTTATCTGTGTGCATATACAATATCACAATTATCTTTGACTGTCAATACTATTATTAACAAAAAAACGTTAGATGATGATTGAAATAAAAATTTAGGGGTGTTATTGATTAAAAACAGATAGTCGTTTCCTGCTTGATATTAAGTCAAAATTGAACAGTATTTTTTGAAATTATCCCATCTTGGAATTGGCTAAAAGTCAACATCAGTTTATCACATATTTAATTTAGTCAATTCAGAACGTGAATTTGAGAGAATTAACGCATGCTATAGAGCCGATCTGTAGATATTAACGTGTGATCATAAGTGTTTTATCACATATTTTAGCTATTCCAAGGGCGAATTTTAGAGAAAATTAATACATGCTGTAGAGTGATCTCTAGTTTTTAATCTTAAATCTTAACAACCTCCCATGATATAGAGATTTTACAATAAAGATTATCAAAAGTTATGGTCGCACTACGATCCTTCTCTTTTCTCTGGCAGTTAGGATTTATAATTCCAAATCCAACGACTCCTATAGACGTGGTCATTTTTAATTAGAGACTTTACCTGCGACCTCGGTCACTATCTCAAAATCACATTACGTGCAGTTGCACTAGTATTTTTGCCTTCAAGATGTAATTTTGTAGTTGATTAGCGTAACTGAGTACTTGTTGGTAGTAATTTAGGCTACCAAGTCAAATTTTGTCTGTTTGCCAACCATCCTGGGCGATGGCATCATTAGAAACAAGTACATTCTTTACTTTCCTTTCGCATGGTAAATACTATTATTAACGTCCTGAAATATATCGAAAATAAGAGT
Organism: Boswellia sacra; assembly: GCA_013180625.2. Lineage (NCBI taxonomy): Eukaryota > Viridiplantae > Streptophyta > Magnoliopsida > Sapindales > Burseraceae > Boswellia > Boswellia sacra. Next base: position 16,315 of record SNVD02011671.1, read on the forward strand.
TAAAAGTGTTAGTTTTGGAAATTCTTAATTTCAATTCCAATTAACCTAAATCTAAACCTTGAGGGAGCGTGGCCTAAATTGTAATATACCTTCCTTGGTTGTTAAGCATTTGACTTTATTATCAAGTCATATTATTAATTGGGCTGCATATGCATTAGGTAATTAATTAATAAATTTCAAACCTTGAACATGTACAATTTTATTTAGATGTGGGCCCTAATTGACATTGTCAATCTATATATGTAGCCAGAAGAATCCAAAAATAATTTGATGATGTTTTCATACACATATAGCAATGAGATCGAGCTAGCTAGCCTGCATTGACATGGAACCTCTCTTTTACTAAATTTAATAATTGACAAGAATCACATGCATGTATCTTATACGAAAACTTTATAATTTTCCCCAAATAAACTGAGTCCTCTCACATATTTCATATACGAATATACAATGCAATCCATACTAATCAAGTTACGATTTAACCTTTTCTTCTTAACAATATATATATAAACATTTTATTTATTTATTTATTTTTCAAATTTATCCACTCCACAAATATATAATGTTTCTTATTCTTTGTTTATTATATGAAGATGGATATATATATATCTTCACTAGACGTTAAATGAATTAATTATAATGAATCTGTATACACGAAAAAATTTTATTCAACACCCATTTTTAAGTACGCCTCATAATTAGAGATTTTTAATTATGTTTTTACTTTTAACGTATTTCATAAATTTAAAAATATCCTCATGCAATAACATAAATTCACTGGATAAGAAATTCATTGAATGAAGAAGTACTGAAATAATAACAAAAATGTCATACACTATGTTGGATGTTAATATATATAAATATGTTTACTAATTATTTTTGTATTAAACTTTAGAAAAAGATTATTTATTAATTTTTATTTATTTGTTAAATTAAGGGTGTACTACAGAATTTCATTGGTTAATTTATGTTATTTTAATGATGATGAAAATGGATTTCACGAAAAAATAATTTTTAAAATTTTAGGAAATTAAGAGTGTACTTAATATATGTGTGTGAAAAGGAGTTTGTTAACTACAAATAATTTCACTCAATTAATTGTCTTATATTAATAATAATAATTGTTTGTGCAAAAGTTGGTAGTCCAAATTATTGATTAAAAAATATACATATGGATAAATGTTGGTAAAAGGTTATGCTCCCTGTATTCACAAGAAATTGTCCTTATCAGTACTGAAATTGGCTGCCTAAGTCTTCGATGCCAATAAATATAAATTAAGGGGAAATTGTAGAAAATTTGGAACTAAAGAATAACAGTAAATATAATATTTTCTTTGTTTGAATTAAATTGGATTTGTTGTCAAAACTTTGGAATGAAAAATATGGAATTATCAGGCGATGCCGATGAGAAATAATAGAAGAAACAAGACGACTGTTTTTGGAATCATTTACGTACATCTGTACGTTTAACTGACTTCATATTTTAGGCTTTGGCTACGGTACATCAGCTGTACCAGTGCATCATTTTTCCAATTTTTTGTAATTTTTAGTGTAAAAGTTGTAAATTTTTGTGTAAAAATCATAAATGTGGAGTGTAAAAGTTGTAAATGAAACTATTTTTAATTTTTTGTAAACTAGTGTAAAAGTTGTAAATGGGAATTTATAACTTTTTTTTCCACATTTACGATTTTTACACAAGAATTTATAACTTTTATACTAAAATTACAAAAAATTGACATCTGATGTACCGGTACATCAGATGTACTGTAGACGGACCCCATATTTTATATTTCATGGACTGAATTCGCAGGAAATTGCATGGGAGTAACAATTCCTCAAAAGCATGCTATGACCTAATCAAATCCCGCGTTGCTTTTATCTGCTAGACTCCTAGCCCACCCTAACTTTTCTTTTCTTCAATACCCCTATAGTTATTTTAAATCTCACTTGCGCCCTCTTCTTACATGCCCCATAATCGGCAAACGAAGGCTAATTTTTAACCAATGGGGTAGCAATGTAATTTCAATAGCTACAAATACAATGTTAAAGAGATAACGGTCAAACCAACCTCTTAAGCAATTCTCTTAACTGCCAATCCCTCCTTACATAAACAAATTTTCCTTGTTCTACTTGGTCTTCGCCCTCTCTTCATTGAACTCTCTCAATACATTGATTCATATATACAAATATCAAGAAGCTCAAAGATTTGTAGCAGAAGAGGCTGAGATAATTATCTGGGTCCTTTTGTTGTGGGGTGATATATATGACGGCGGCGCCGGTGAAGATTGTGGTTATCAACACTCAGTATGTGGAGACGGACGAGACGACCTTCAAGTCTGTGGTACAGGAGTTGACAGGGAAGGATGCTTATGCTCATTCTGGGGTGAGTAGTGGTAGCGTTTCCAAGGAGAGGGAGAGGCATCAGGTACATCATCACCATCACCATCGATCTTCCAAAGATTTTCCTGACTCGATTTTGATGAGAGACTTGTCGTTCAAAGAGTTTGACAGATTAGCTAAAGAGATCCCATCTATGGATGAGCTGCATGGGTTATGGGCTAATTGATCATTTTGTAATTGTATGTTTTCGTGAAGCTTGTAATCGATATATTTCTTTATTCCTTTATATTCTATGCTTTGGGCATCAGATATGATATTCATTCTCTTCATATTGTTTAGATTAATCAATCCATTTTATTTTACTTTTTAATTTCGAATTAACCCAGAAATATCATTTTATGTTGATGAGTGTGTGTGTGTGTGTGTGTGTGTATATATATATATATATGTATGTATGTATGTATGTATGTATACATGTCTATACACTGTACCGTTATTTACATATATATAATATATCTCCTTATCCAAATAATGAATTTGCCTCGTTCATAATCCTAGTGCTAATAAGGATGTGTTTCGATCAATCGCCATATGACTGATAATATATAATTTCCAAAAAGTACATTTTTAATAATTAAATGGCGGAGCCAAAAAATTTAAATAATCAGGGCAAACTCTAATCAGGGAGAAAATATAAAATAAAAGTCCAAATCATATAATAATAACAAGAAAATTTATTTACATATTTATTTTAAAACATTATTATACTTCTAAAAAATTATTTCACATTCATTGGTAACTGATATTTTAAATGATGTAAATTTTATTAGATGAATAGTTGAATGTTATGATATAAGAAATATTACCATGTCACCTGACACATATTTTTTGGTATGATATTCAAGTTAGTTTTTTGGAAAGAAGATCATTCTTGTATTAATAGATTTACCATTTTCATGAAGAATTTTTGATGTTCAGAATACATTAAATCTCGTTAATAGGGTGGTTGAAGGGTTAAAACTTGAGAAACAAGAGTTAAAATGCTTGAAAGAGTTTTGTTTAGTTTTTAGAGCATTCAACTCGAAAGATTCTTATGCAACACTTAGAGATTAAAATGGAAATTTAAAAATTCTTTTATATCTAGTTAAAAAAAAAAAAAAAGAAGAAGAAGAAAACTGATCAAAATAAGAAGTTTAATAACTTGGATCAAGAAAATAACGAGTGAGTTGATTTAATGAAGAAAAAAATTGATTTCCTCGGGGGCAATAAAGTAAACATAATAAATCTTATAAGAATAGTTTTTAGGTGAATTTATTAGAGATATTAGATATACAATCCTGTGGGAGCAACGGCCCCCTAATCTTAGTATGTGGCTCCGCCACAGTGTACACTTCGACTTTCTCATCACAATTACATAAACTCTTCAATTGTCAGTTTTGAGACTAACAATTTAAACATTATTTTGTTTTTATAGTTTACCCAAAATGATATAATTTATTTGAGAAACATATAAGACACTTATGTCATCCATTATATATTTTGGTATTAATATCACCTTTATGTACTTAATGAGGATGTGATAACATAAAGGCTTAGGTTATTTGGGATTTAAATACTCGTCTATAACTATTACAATCTAATAGTTAAAAATTGATGAACAATTAGTATTAAAAATAACTGCCTTCTTAACTTCTCAATTAATTTCATTTGATTGCAATTAATGAATGGCAAAAATTGGTGTCACAAATTTAAATGCAAATAGTTTATGCTTACATAAATTAATTATATGAGTTAAGCATAAACATATTAAATTTTTGTTGGGATCTTTTGACACAGAATTTTGATATTATTTATTGACACAAATTTTTTATCATTGATCTTTATCAAATCTAATAGTTGAGATTGAAAGTCAAAAAAGTTAAATTTAGTATTGCTAACTCATTAATTATCTCAATCATTAAATCTTATGGATCAATTACTATAAATTTGTATGTGTGTGCGTCTATGTCTATATATGTAGAGTAATACTATAGGTACAACTTATTTATCCTACTACAGATATAATTAGCATGTCATACATTTTAATTTTCCTTCGTTGTTTTTTTTATTTCGGTGAATTTTTTCTAACTTAAGTTGTAAGGAGTTGGTCCAAAATTCTTCCTAAAGGAGTAAAACTAGTTGATTCAGGTCTTTCTCTCAAGAAATCAATCAGCCTGAGATAATATCTTCCAAAACAAAGAAACTATTATTGATAAATGTGTTGACGGGGGTGGTCGGCATGCCCACTCTGATACTTATAAGTAAACAGTGTTTGAAGCGTATCTGAGCACAGAAAGTAGTTAATTCAACTGTGTAATCGATTTTACCTTCAACTTCCCTAGTTTTTGGTTTTTATGGAGAGTATGATGACTTGGCGCCCAATTAGTGGTGGAAGTGGCTCTCATCTGTCAATTGACTTCAAAAAATCGGTAATTGTCAAATCAATCGACGGTCCACTTGCTGATGTGGGCGAATGGCTTGGTGCCTTGCTAGTTTATGGAGATCATGAAGGTTATGCTCCATGATCTACGTCCCTGATTTTTAGGGATTCTGAGATTGCATCCTCTCTTGTATAGACTTGACAAATTCTATATGACTCGTTAACACAACACAAATCTATTCGATAAAAACGTATTTTAGATATAATATTATCTGATCGGGTCATTAATGGATTAACACGATAAAACCGGTTTGATATTGGACCGTATTTGAGTTTATCCTATTAAAAACCGTATTTGGGAGCAAAATTATGAATGGATATACAAACAAAATTCCTGATAATTTTTAAAAAGTTGAGTTCGGAGTCGGATTCCCCAAGAATGGCCTCATCCCATCCCAAAGAAATTCCCCTAAATTTTTTTTTTTTCGGGTGCGATGCCCCAAAATTCCCCGGGTTTGCAATATATATATATTTTTTAAGTAATTCTATTCAACCCCTACTTTTTAACTCATCAACCCCCACTTTTTTTGTTGTTTATTACGACAATTTTATCCTAATATAAAATTACTAAAGAGTATAAAAAAACCCTAAACACAATCATGTTATTTACTAAGCTGTAAATCTTAATTCTCTTAAACAATCAAAATCCTACTTTGTTTAAACACCCTTTAAAATCTTGAGTACTAAAGATTGTTTCCAAATACGCTTATCTTTGATTTTTTTTACAAGTCAATAAGAAAGACTTTGTGATGACAGTTTAATTATCAATATTATAATTATTATTGTTTTGGATCCACAATATTTCTATTGATGCAGCATGGAGAGTTTCTTAAGATTTAAACCAGTAGCATTATCATGAAGTTTGCTAGGCCTTCTTAGCTCAAGAATTTAGGTGTAGCACTAGCTGGGTTAAATCCAATAGGAAGAAAACTGAAATCCACACCTATGACCACCAACAAAGTGAATTGAGTATAAAAAGATTAAAAACGATTCCACATACAAACATGAAATCTTTATTGATAGAAGCGTGCTAACCCATTTTGACTTGGATGCAGAGACTATATAAAATTATTATTATTATTATTTTCTCTTTGAAGAAGAAGAAAGGGAAGATAGCGGAGAATAATGAAAATCTCCTTTTGTAAAATAAAAGGGTAGTTCAAAATTTTTTTGAGGTTCAATGAGAAAATAATAATAATTTTTAATTTTTAATGGGGTGAATTTAAAAATGGGGTTGATGAGCTAGAATGTGGGGATTAAATAGAACAACTCTTTTTTTTTCTTAACTTTTCTCTTCTAGTATTTGAATTGGCAGTACCTGCAACAAAATGGCATTTCCAAAAAGTGCTTCCATTTTCGGACCCATTCCCGATATATTTTGAGATATAAATAAATAATTGATTTGACTCTAATTAAATTAGAATTTTATTATTAAAAACTAATGAAATGATTAATTCTTCCAATCTAATATAATAAGACGTTAAGTTAATAAATAAATTACTAATCAATCATACTATTTGACATTAATTAATTATTTATATAATTGGTTAATTCTTTCCATAAGGTTATTATCATAATAGTCTATTGCTACATCAAGTTATTAATTGATTTCCCTAGATATGATTAATACCTAAATCGGGTTAATAAACTAATTCTTTTGTATCTAAGATTATGTAACTTTACATTACAAATCAATATCATTATAATAAAGATTAATTAATTATTACAATATAATAAATAAATAATTTAATTATGTTAAATTAATTCCTTCCCATATAAGATGGTAAAATATTAAATTAATCACTAAACTAATTACTAAGTAATTAAATTATGTATAGCAACAGTTAATTCCCTACGTGGTTGATTAGTTCTCTCTACATTATAATAAAAGTTCATAATTATATCAAATTATTAATTGATTATGCTAAATATAAGAATTAAAAAACTAATTTTGTTCTTATATAAGATTATATTAATTAAGTTAATCACAGGTCATCAATCACATTATATATAGTAAAGATTAATTGCTCATCTAAGTATATAATTATCACCATAATTTTAGATGAAATTATAATAATAATAATTCATTTTTTATTAGATTATATATGAAAGCATGAATTTATTGTTTCATCTCTTACCATTTTTGTAATGAATCTTTTAAGTTGAATTAATATATTATAATAAAATTACATTTAATTTTTAAGGAATTTTTAAATTTTTTTAAATGATAACTATCCATTATAAAAAACTTGGAATATATATACCTCTTAAATATCATCAACAACAATTGTTTAAAATCATAGATGTTTTAATAAGCTTGCACTGATAATTACTTAATAAAAAGAATGAAAGATTAATTGATTAAAAATTAATAACCAAATAAAATAATTATTTTTTAAATTAATAGAATTATAAAGTATCATAATAACTATTTAGATATTAAATCCCACTCTAAATTTTTATAACGTAACAGAAATTATATATAATTATATTCAATCAAACTACATATATACATTTTTCTTTTATTTGAGTCCAAATGAATTAACTACACGTAGAAAAAGTTGTAATTTAGAACTCCATTAGCACTCAATCAAACAACAAGTAAAGGTTTTTTTAATTTTGAATTAGATTAACTTCAAGCAAGGTAAAAATAAGTAAATTGTATAAGTTAATATAGATTATTATAATGAAATTGGATGAAAATAAATTAAATATAGAAGTTATTTAATCGTTTTATTAAATGTAGGGACCGTTTGTTTTTCATACGTAATACTTATATAGGACTTTTTAATACTTATTAACTCTTAATTTTAATAACTTAATGATACGTTTGTTTTTAATTTTTAATAAATATTAAGTTGAGTAATTAATTTGATTTGACATTTTTATCTTTAATATTAATATTTAATATATTATATACCTTAAAAATTAATACTTAACAAAATTAAATTAAAATATCTATAACAGTACTAATCAACCATTAATAATAAGATTACCTGTTATAAAAATATGTAAATATTTTAAGGATAAATATATTATGATGAATTAATAAATTACTTATTATAAAAATGCATCAGTTTTTAATATAGTAAATATTTATGATGAATTAACACATATTTTTATAAATAAAGATATTTTTTACGAATTTATTTTTTGAATTTTAAAAATTAAAAATTGAAAATTTTTGAACAACCACCCTTGTTCGACCGACGATTGTTGCGACGCCGACCACCGTCTACCGCCACCCATCACCAATTATATTGCGCCTCTGGCGACACCTTCTATACCAGAATGATCCTTCCAACGCAATCTATAGCTATATGATATTATTTTCGGTATTCAAGTCTGTTTTTTATTGGAAAATCTCGAGAAATAATCAGTTGCTAGATTTTCCTTAGCCTCCAAAGGCCAAAAGGCAAATTATTTCCAAAAAAAAAAATTGTTTGACAAACAGCTAGATCGTGTTTTGAAGATCATTTTAAAAACCGGCGGTGTTTCAAACTCGCGCCAGTGACTATGTTCGATGACATACCGGTGGCGATGACGACAGCCACCATCGGTGACAGTTATTTCAATTTTTTTAAAATTTTAAAATAATAAAGTAAATTAAATTATTTACTTAATATAATATTATTCCCAGACTTTTATTATATATTTACTAATTAAATATAAGGGGCAATTAGGGAATACAAATTTATTAGGATATTCAACCATGTTTTTTCGCGTTTAACTAAAAATTTTTATATTTTGAAATAAGTGATATACTATCCATATAAAGTCAACATTGAAAAAGACATACAAAAATAATTTACTTAAATCTTAATTCTAAATAAAATTAAGTGAAAAAAAAAGCAAACGAGGCTTAGAATATAATTGCTTAAATTAATGCTAGATATAATTTAATTTTTAATTTTATTAAATTGTTGATTATGTTAAATTAGTTCGTTTCAAGCTAGATAATATGATATTAAATTAATAGCTAAATTAGGATCAATCTATTGTGTGAGATTGATTGATTTCAAATAAGATAGTTAATACTATCGTATATATAAAAGGTATAAATGAATTCTAACCATATAATATTAAATATACAAGTGTTCGGTATAGTAAACATTAATTTCTTTTTTAATTTTAGATAAAATTATAGTATTGCGTGATTATATATATATATATATATATCGATTAATTGATTTTAAATCAATGTAATATAATTAAACTTAATTTGGAAAGAAAACAACCGTTGATTGGTGTTAATCTCATCATATTACTTTAAATCGGATAAGTAAATTGATTGATACCATATATATAATAGAATCTCTTTAATTAACATTAATTATATTGAAGATATACACTTAATGAAATTAAAATTAATTAGATGGAAGATTATATGCTTAAAAATTGGAGTTTTCTAAAGATTTGACTCATAGATTTAATTGATTATGTTAAATTAAATTGCCTCCAATCAGATTAATTTCTAAGTATATAATGTAGAAAACAATCTCTCATCTTATCTAATGTGATATGTATGACAAAAAATCATTTATCTTCTAATGAGATATAATTTTTTATATATTATTGAATCATATTATATACATGCATCAATTGATTATTATTAATTAAAAATTACTCAATTAGAATTGCATTTATTGTTAGGTCAATATTAATATTCCTTTGATGTTTCATACATTTAATTTCAACTAAACAATATTAGCAAATATATGGTAGACATTAAATTATTTTAAATCATAGGTTACTAATCATGCGATATATATAAAAAGCTATAGTGTCTCACAATCTTGTGAGATTAAATTGATGTTCAAATAAGGAAGTTATACAATTTTACTATTATCTGTAAAAAGTGCAAATAGATGAGTAGTGGCTCCGAATGTTTTGGATTTTGAGCACCGATTTTGATATTTTGGCTTTCCTGATTAACTGGTTGATTTTGTTTTGAATCTCTTTTGGGTGTTAGTTTGGTGGAGGCAAACAAAGGATGTATGCTGTTTCCAAAGTTTGTTCATGCTAGAAGAAGAGTCCAGGAAGTTTCATGGTAAGTGCTTTGTTCAATACAACATCATACATAATTATGAAAGCTGAGTTTTTCCTTCAGTATCACCTAAACAGGTCTCCCATGGTTTCGCTTGGTGATAACTGATTTTTATGTTGATCCAGGCAACAAGGATTATGGAGGTGTGACAGAGCCATGGTGTGATGATGAAGGCTAATTGTGATAAAGTGGTGGTGTTGATATAGAGACGATGTAATTGTGGCGGTGGTTATAATAATGATATTTCTTTCTACCCTTTTTTCGTTTGTCTATAAATGATCATTCTAACTTAGTGTGAGGTGATTTTGGTGCTTCACAGGAGCCCCTTTTCCTATGAAATTGTTTTTGTCAACCAATCTTTCGTCAATTAGAAGATGAGATTTATTTGACTTATATCAGGTTCCGGTAGAGCTGCACATGTTATATTTGATGCCTTTTTAATCTGATACTTCACATTTCACTAAAACAGAGAATACAAAAAATCTGGTGCTTTCAATATCTAGTTTGTGGGAATTTTCATTCAACACATGAATTTGTTGTGGTAACACCCGTAAGCAGGCGCCCTTCTATATAAAACCAACAATGCATTGACCTAAATACCGATTCTTCTGTTACCTCTGGCTAGTGGTCTTCGGCCCTTTTGTTGTTTCATTGCTGGGTCTTTATGTATAAAATCAACAATGCATTTTCCTTAAATTTATTTGTTTTGATGGCACAATTTAATTGCTATCATTATTTTGTTTGAAATTTGGGATAATGGTTCCATTTATATGCAGTGGCCTTAACATTGTAACTGAAGATCCCATTTTTGTAACTCGGTCCACTGTTCTATGAGTGTTGCTGCCTTTAGCAACATGTCAAGGATTTGCTACCACCTCTCCTTTGTTTTTTTCTTTTTTCTTTTTTCTTTTTATGTGTTATTGCGTTAAACATACTACTTGATTTCTACTAAGAAACATTTTGAGAATAATAGTATATTGTTTTTGTTAATTGTATTGCTTAGTTACCATCAAAATCATGGAATTTTCAAGTTGAAAGAGTTCTAACAATTTTGCACGTCAATTTAACAAGCACTACTTTGCCTGTAGAACATGGATGACCCTTCTACATATATTTGATGTAGGTTCTTGGCCAGGATACAAGCACTCGAAAGTTCAAAGAATTTAGTTTTGGAAGAATCTATGGCTGTGACACTAAATAATATTTGTCAAGAAATACTTGGATATGCAATAAGACACTTATCTGTTTTTTGGATTTTAATTTTGAATGTTGGATTGGTTTCCTTTTTGTTGGATTCTTTAGCTTTGAATATTGTTGGATTGAATGAATTTGATACAATAGAGTTAACAATTGAAAATTAATAATCTACCAAATAATTTGTCGACAGAACGTGGTATACACAACAAAATTTTTTAGTACAAATACAAATAATTAGCAACTAAAATTATTGTTTCTAAAACCTATAATATTTTAACCTTTTTTACATTTTATAACCAAATTCATTATATTTGTCACGAAATTAATTGTCTCAAAATGATATATTTTGTAACTAAATAAAATTTGTGGCAAAATATATCATTTTGCAACAAAAATTATGTTGTTAAAGGCATCAATATTTGTTTCTCATTTTTATTTTGCAACTATTTTCACACGTTTTACAACAAATTAATTTGTTTTAAAATGATATATTATGTAACTAAATAAAATATGTGGTAAAATATATCATATTGCAACAAAAATTTTGTTGGTAGAGGCTTCAATATTTGTTTCTCATTTTCATGTCACCACTATTTTCATACATTTTACAACAAATTAATTTGTTTCAAAATGATACTTTTTTCAACTAAATAAATTTTGTTGCATAATGTGCATCTTACAAGCTAATTCTTGATTGCTAAAGCCTCCTATATTTGTCTCAGATTGACACAAATTCGTTAAAAAAAATTACAATCACCAACAAAATATTTTCGTCTCCTTAAATTTTTCAGCATCATTTTTCATGCTTTTTCATATCTTTCTAGTTATTTGGTGCAAAATTTATTTGTTCAAAGTTAAATTAAATTATTTGTTCAAAGAAAGGCGATTTTGATGCAAAATTTATTTGTTCAAAGTTAAATTAAAATAAATTAAATCAAGCTAGTTGGTACTCATGCAAGGACTGTTATGTCATGGTATATAGGAGCACAAAGTCCAAATACCATCTTTAGGCAATATCCAATATACAAAATCCAATAAATTATTGGAGGTACAGGTCTAAAAACTCTCATCAGGGTAAGTGTACCAAGCCATCCATGGGACTCTTAGAATGGGTTATGTTTTAGTTGACACAAATGAGAGAAATAAACTCGCTTTATCCCAATATGTTGGACCAAAGCATACTTTGGGGTACTTTTGTCATTAATAATAATTGAGGCTAAAACAAAGGGCAATATGGTAAAAAGAGTTGATCATATAAGATTAAGATTATCTAGATATTGTTCACATTTAATACTTTTTTTTTTGGAAAAGTTACTTACTAATATAAATCCAAAAAAGTTATAATGTACAAAAATCCGAGGGGCATACCCCAAGAATTACAAAAGGACGTAAAGTCCAAACATACAATCCAACAAAAAGATAGAAAATGAAGGCCACAAGCGGCCTAAACAAAGTAAAAAAGCCACAAACGACCTTAACAACATAAAAGAGAAATGATCACAAACGGTCTAAAACATAAAAATACAAGAGCTTTAACCCTTCTTGTTTTTCTTCTTCTTACCCTTCTTTACCGGGGTAGCTGGGGTGTCCGAATGGGTATGGTCAATCCTATCAGGTTGATCATCCTCACTGAGCCCAATCAAAGGCTCAAAACGAGTGGGAGAAGACTCAATAGGTATCCGCCATGAGGAAATAGATGCCTCACGATTTGTAGAACATTTGATAATGCCCAAAAGTCTACCCTCGTCGGTCGCAAAAGGAGATGGAGAATCAGAATCTGAAACTGACTCTGCACTCGGAAGTGTAGTAGCCTTCGGAGGCCCAACTTGCACTGCAGAAACTTCTAGGATAACAACTATTTTGGTGCAATCAGTGACCTTGGTCACATCCTTTTCTTTTCTCAAAGGGGTACTATCAGAGGTGCTAGCCTCATTCTTATCTGGAATTGAAGTCTTTACCGGTTCTGGACAACGATGACCAAACTGGCAACATTTGGGGCAATGTTTTGGAGTCTGTTAGCCCTAAGGCTACATGATAATTTTGATGATAACAATACACATTGATTAATTGAGATTTACTAACATGTTTATTTATGTGCAAGAGTAAGATCATTGAAATAATTTTAAAATCAAGAAGAGGCTTATTAAAATGAAGTGTTGAAGCTAAGGAGAAGACTACATGTTAAAGGCACCAAAGTTTAAGAACAAGGATTGACTCAAGGAATGTGACACATGAGCAATGTTCAATCAATTGGTCATATATATCTCTACAAATATCCAAATGACGTGATTCTTGAGCCTTTGGAAAGCTTACTCAATTTATAACATTTCATATGTTTTAATGAAATTCAAATTTCAAGTGCAAGGTTGTCCAAATCATCATGCAAGTTGAAAGACAAATGGAAGCAGCTGACATGAGCACCGAATACTCCTTTGGACATATCTTGAGCTATAAAAATCAAAATGACTTGATTCTTATGGCATTGGAAAGATGACTTAGTGAAGAACATTTCATATGTTTTGAAAAAATTCAAATTTCAAACAGAAATCCGACATAATTGACATGCAATTCGGTGGACTGACACAAAGAAGAAAAATCAACTCACATGAGCACCGAATGGTTTTTTGGCTATATCTTAAGATAGAGATATCCAAATGCTTTGATTATTAATGTTTTGGAAAGATTATTCAAATATGCAGATCTTTCATGTTTTGAAGAAATTCAAATTTCAAACGAAAGGCTGACAGAATTATCATTCAATTTGGTGGACTGACACAAGAAAGAAAAATCAAGTCACATGAGCACCGAATGGTGTTTTGGCCATATCGTGAGCTACATATATCCAAATAACTTGATTCTTAATGCGTTGGAAAGCTTATTCAAATGTGAAAATCTTTTATGTTTTTCAGATTTTCAAATTTCAAACGGAACATTGACAAAAATGGAAGACAAGATTACGGTTTTTATGGTGGGCAGAAAATTTGGAGTTGGTGTCTTCACTTGATTAAGTTCATCTCATTTGCCTATAAAAGGAGCCATTCTCCCATGCATTCAAGTAGTGCAAGAGAAGCATTTTATCAAGCAAAAAGCAAGAGAAATATCAAGTCTAGAGAGCTTTTATATTATTTATCTACTCTTTGAAGAGAGTTATACTTTTGTTGTAAAAATTATCTTTGTTCTTGTATTGTGGTGAGAGTGAGATATTATTGTAAAGGATAATAGTTATCTTTGAGAGAACTCTTGTTGTGTGTTATCAAGAGTTGAAGGAAGTTGCCTTGGTGAGGTTGTTCATCAAGAAGAACTCTTGGTGTGGTTTTATCAAGGGTTGAAGGAAGTTGCCTTGGTGAGGTTGTTCATCAAGAAGAACTCTTGGTGTGGTGTTATCAAGAGTTGAAGGAAGTTGCCTTGGTGAGGTTGTTCATCAAGAAGAACTCTTGGTGTGGTGTTATCAAGAGTTGGAAGAAAAAGTCTTGGTGAGGTTGTTCATCAAGCAAGTTGTAAAGATTTCTACAACTTAGTGGAAAGCTTAGCTCGTGGAGCTAGGAGCCCGTGGACGTAGGCAAGGTTTGCCGAACCACGTAAATTGAGTTTGCACTCTCTCTATCCCTTTTCTCTTTACATTTACTTGCACTTATGATTGTTCAATATTGTTATACTCTTGATTGCATCTTAGATAACTTATATTTTCATCTTCTTCATCTTTATTCTCAAAGAAAGAGTTAAATAATTTTGAACTTTCAAGAAAAGTTTTCTAAATTCGTTTTTATAAATAAAAACCCAATTCACCCCCCCTCTTGGGTTGCCATACCTGGGTCAACAAGTGGTATCAGAGCAAGGTTGCTCAATTTTTTAAATCTTAATCGATTTTTGAGCTATGACAACTTTTAATTCAACTTCATATGTTGAGGGACTTTCTATCTCTAGACCTCCATTTTTTAATGGAAGTGATTACTCTTATTGGAAAACTAGAATGAGTATTTTCTTGAAATCTTTTGATTATGATTTGTGGTCTATTGTTTTGGAAGGACCTTTTGTTCCTACCAAAATTGAAAATGGGGAATGCATGCTTAAAGAACCTAAAGAGTTTAGTGAAGATGATAAAAAGAAATTGAGTTTGAATGCTAAAGCTATGAATGTGTTGTATTGTGCTCTAGATAGAAATGAGTTTAATAGAATATCTACTTATTCTACGGCACAAGAAATATGGCACACACTTGAAGTAACTCATGAAGGAACTAGTCAAGTTAAAGAATCCAAAATTAGTATGCTAGTTCATAGTTATGAGCTTTTTAAGATAAAATCGGATGAATCAATTTCTCAAATGTTTACTAGATTTACGGATATTATTAATAGTTTGAAATCTCTTGGTAAATCTTATTCTAATGTCGAAATGGTGAGAAAGATTCTTAGGTGTCTACCAAAATCTTGGGAGCCAAAGGTGACGGCAATTCAAGAAGCAAAGGACCTCACCAAACTACCATTAGAAGAACTTATGGGTTCTCTCATGACTCATGAAATCACCTTGAAGGAGAATGAAGAAGAAGATTGCAAAGTGGCAAACATGTGCTTCATGGCTTTAAGAGAAAATGAGATAAGTATTCTAAACTATGATCCTAAACTTTCATATGATGAATTACTTGAAGCATTCCAAAATTTACATGTGCAAGTTGATAAGCAAAATTCAAAAATTAATGCTTTCAAAAAGAAGTCAAAAATCATGTTATCTCAATTAGAAGAGTGGTAGAAATAAATGAAGCTTTAGAAAATAAAAATGAAATTTTAAAGCAAAAAGATTTTGAAAGTTTGGAAAGTCAAATACATTTATTAAAAACTGAAAATGACATTTTAAAACAAAAGGATTTTGATAAATTGGAGAAACAAAATGCTATTTTGAAAAAGGAAAATAATGACTTAAGAAATATTGTTGATAGTTTTACAAAAAGCACAAAAAATTTGAATTCTATGTTACAAAACCAAAGGTGTGTTTTTGATAAAAGAGGTTAGGATATAAAACTCATAAAAATCAAAAGTATTTTAAAAATTATTTTGCCCATGCATCTTCTAGGAATAATCCTAATCATTCATGTACTTATTGTGGAAGAAAAGGACACAAAGTGCATTCTTGCTATATTAAGAGAAATCCTAATTTGAAACAAATATGGATTCCAAAAAGTACCATAACTAACCCCCAAAGACCCAAGAACTTTTGGGTACCAAAAAGTTGCTCCTTGAATGTTGATTGTAGAGACAAAGGAGTGGCAAATACAAGTGGTACTTAGATAGTGGATGCTCAAGGCATATGACCGGAGATGCCTCCAAGTTCTCAAGATTAATCATGAATAAAGGAGGATATGTGACATTCGGTGATAATGCCAAAGGAAGGGTAATGGGACATGGTGATATTGGTAACCCTTCTTCACCTATTATTAAAGATGTTTTGCTTGTTCATGGTTTAAAACATGATTTGATTAGCATTAGTCAATTGTGTGATAAGGGATATTTTGTTACTTTTGAGCCTAATAGATGTGTGATTAAGGATGTTAGTAACAATAAGACATTATTTGTTGGTAATAGATGTGGTAATATTTATACAATTGATATTGATGTTAATGATCATGTAGAAAATTGTTTCATTGTTAATCATGATGCTTGGTTATGGCATAGAAGGTTAGGTCATGCTAGCATGGACACAATTTCAAAAATTTCTAAAAATGATTTAGTTGATGGTCTTCCAAAAATAAAATTTGAAAAGGATAAGATTTGTGATGCTTGTCAATTTGGAAAACAAGTGAGAACTTCTTTTAAACAAAAGAAATTTATTTCAACAAATAAACCTCTACAATTACTTCATTTGGATTTATTTGGACCATCAAGAACTCAAAGCCTTGGTGGAAAGTATTATGTTTTTGTTATTGTGGATGATTATTCAAGATTCACTTGGGTATTATTCTTGAAAACTAAAAATGAGGCCATACAAGCTTTTTCAAAATTTGCAAAAAGAGTCCAAAATCAAAAAGGATATTCTATTGTGTCCATTAGGAGTGATCATGGTGGTGAAGTAGACAATTTTGCATTTGAAAATCTTTGTGATGAAAATGGTTTTGAACATAATTTTTCCTCACCTAGAACTCCACAACAAAATGGTGTTGTTGAGAGGAAAAATAGGACTATCCAAGAAATGGCTAGGACCATGTTACTTGAAAATAATTTGCCAAAATATTTTTGGGCCGAAGACGTTAATACCGCATGCTTTATAATCAATAGAGTCCATATTAGAGCTTTAACAAAGAAAACTCCTTATGAACTTTGGAAAGGAAGAAAACCCAACATTGGATTTCTTAAAGTTTTTTGGATGTAAATGTTTTATTTTAAACACCAAGGATAACCTTGGAAAATTTGATGCAAAAGTCGGTGTTGGAATTTTTGTTGGCTACTCCAACCATAGTAAAGCATATAGAGTTTTTAACAAAAAAACTCTTACTATTAAAGAATCTATGCATGATGAATTTGATGAAACTAATGTGATTTCTTCAAAGAATTTAGATGATGATATTGTTGAGGTAGAAAAGCAAATCATGGAATCAAGGCTTGATGAAAAGAGCCAAGATAAATTACAACTTCGACAAGAAAAGCGTGAGGAAGTAAATGATTCTTTCCAAGAATTATCAAAGAAATGAAGGTACGTAAAAGCTCACCCTAAAAGATCTTATTATTGGTGAACCATCACAAGGTATGAGAAATAGATATTCTTTTAGGAACTTTTGTAATCATTTTGCATTTGTCTCTCAATTTGAACCAAAATCTTTTAAAGAAGCCAAAAATGAGAAAAGTTGGATTTTGGCTATGCAAGAAGAATTGAACCAATTTGAGAGAAATCAAGTTTGGGAATTAGTCCCTAGACTTAAATTGACTAAACCCCTTAGTCAAGATAGATTTTGCATAATTAGAAGAGAATAGGCATGTTGGATATGTCTTAATTTTGTTTTAATATGATAATCTTTGAATGGTAGCATATGTTAAGGGGGAGAATATATTTATGGGGAGTAGTTAATTTGATTACATCTTTTTGATGATAACAAAAGGGGGAGAAATTGTTGGATTGCTTATATTCATAACAAGTGCCATCTTTTTGTTTATTCTTTATTTTATTTTCATTCTTGATTTTAGATTATATTTTAAAGCAATCAATGGTTTGTCATCATCAAAAAGGGGGAGATTGTTAGCCCTAAGGCTACATGATAATTTTGATGATAACAATACACATTGATTAATTGAGATTTACTAACATGTTTATTTATGTGCAAGAGTAAGATCATTGAAATAATTTTAAAATCAAGAAGAGGCTTATTAAAATGAAGTGTTGAAGCTAAGGAGAAGACTACATGTTAAAGGCACCAAAGTTTAAGAACAAGGATTGACTCAAGGAATGTGACACATGAGCAATGTTCAATCAATTGGTCATATATATCTCTACAAATATCCAAATGACGTGATTCTTGAGCCTTTGGAAAGCTTACTCAATTTATAACATTTCATATGTTTTAATGAAATTCAAATTTCAAGTGCAAGGTTGTCCAAATCATCATGCAAGTTGAAAGACAAATGGAAGCTGCTGACATGAGCACTGAATACTCCTTTGGACATATCTTGAGCTATAAAAATCAAAATGACTTGATTCTTGCGGCATTGGAAAGATGACTTAATGAAGAACATTTCATATGTTTTGAAAAAATTCAAATTTCAAACAGAAATCCGACATAATTGACATGCAATTCGGTGGACTGACACAAAAAAGAAAAATCAACTCACATGAGCACCGAATGGTGTTTTGGCTATATCTTAAGATAGAGATATCCAAATGCTTTGATTATTAATGTTTTGGAAAGATTATTCAAATATGCAGATATTTCATGTTTTGAAGAAATTCAAATTTCAAACGAAAGGCTGACAGAATTATCATTCAATTTGGTGGACTGACACAAGAAAGAAAAATCAAGTCACATGAGCACCGAATGGTGTTTTGGCCATATCTTGAGCTACAGATATCCAAATGACTTGATTCTTAATGCGTTGGAAAGCTTATTCAAATGTGCAAATCTTTTATGTTTTTCAGATTTTCAAATTTCAAACGGAACATTGACAAAAATGGAAGACAAGATTACGGTTTTTATGGTGGGCAGAAAATTTGGAGTTGGTGTCTTCACTTGATTAAGTTCATCTCATTTGCCTATAAAAGGAGCCATTCTCCCATGCATTCAAGTAGTGCAAGAGAAGCATTTTATCAAGCAAAAAGCAAGAGAAATATCAAGTCTAGAGAGCTTTTATATTATTTATCTACTCTTTGAAGAGAGTTATACTTTTGTTGTAAAAATTATCTTTGTTCTTGTATTGTGGTGAGAGTGAGATATTATTGTAAAGGATAATAGTTATCCTTGAGAGAACTCTTGTTGTGTGTTATCAAGAGTTGAAGGAAGTTGCCTTGGTGAGGTTGTTCATCAAGAAGAACTCTTGGTGTGGTGTTATCAAGAGTTGAAGGAAGTTGCCTTGGTGAGGTTGTTCATCAAGAAGAACTCTTGGTGTGGTGTTATCGAGAGTTGAAGGAAGTTGCCTTGGTGAGGTTGTTCATCAAGAAGAACTCTTGGTGTGGTGTTATCAAGAGTTGGAAGAAAAAGTCTTGGTGAGGTTGTTCATCAAGCAAGTTGTAAAGATTTCTACAACTTAGTGGAAAGCTTAGCTCGTGGAGCTAGGAGCCCGTGGACGTAGGCAAGGTTTGCCGAACCACGTAAATTGAGTTTGCACTCTCTCTATCCCTTTCCTCTTTACATTTACTTGCACTTATGATTGTTCAATATTGTTATACTCTTGATTGCATCTTAGATAACTTATATTTTCATCTTCTTCATCTTTATTCTCAAAGAAAGAGTTAAATAATTTTGAACTTTCAAGAAAAGTTTTCTAAATTCGTTTTTATAAATAAAAACCCAATTCACCCCCCCTCTTGGGTTGCCATACCTGGGTCAACAGAGTCCACTCATATTCAACTTGAATTTTGATAGGCTCTGGAGAGAGTTTGCACCTGAACTCAAAGTTCTTAACTCGAGGGCGTCTTGCATCAATAAAAACACAAACCCTCGCATACTCTAATCTAGATAGATCAGAAGTCGCCTTATCACAAGATTGAGGTTCTCCAACCATGCTGGAGATAATGCTAAGGCCTTTGGCTGTCCACAAAGGAAACGGCAGGCCATACAAACGGATCCAAACTGGTAGTGTCCAGAATGCTGTAAGATTGAAATCCAGATGCGGATGCCATTGCTGCAGGTAAATGAATTTACCTCCAAACATCCAAGGACCTCGAGCAATGATTGCATGTACCTCATCCTCAGTTCTAAAACGGAAGATGAGAAATCCCTTATCCGTGGAACGGACGTCCTCAAGACCACTAGATTTTCATGCACGCATCGCCATCGAACGTGCAGCATGGAAGGGCATCACATATCCCGGAAAGAAGCCAACAAGACATCTACGCCATTCGGCTAAATTCTCGTCGACAATCTCATCTAGAATTCAAGGATTATACCCGGTTTCTTAGGAGTAACCGGACTCAATTTACATCGGGTACTCGCATCAGTAATCTTGATTTTATCAGCCCAAGAGCTAGTAGTTGTCTTGGATGGATCCATCAAGTGAATTACAAATCAAATACAATGCAAACTCATAAAAAAGAGATGGAAAAACGAAAGCAAACCAGGCACCGAAGCGGCTTGGCTTCCAAAGTCGTCGTCACCTCTTTAAAAACGATAATCCGCAAGGAATCAGGAAATCGACCAAGAGGCAAAGTTGCATGAAATAACCTGAAGAACAATCTGGGTGAGGCTGATGAACAGTGTCTCCGGTAATGAATAGTAACCACCGCGGTGAACAGTAAAATCCGAATTGAAGAAGCGGCGATTTGAGGGGTTTCTGGTTGGAATCAGATGACGGCCAAGAAGGAAAAGTTGGTCAGTGTTGCCCGATCTACTAGATGGTGGTGAAGGTGAGATACAACTCGCCGTTTTTCCGGCAAGAGGTGGCGGTGAATAGTAAATCCGAAACTTTGAGGCCCTGAACGGAGGTGTTGTGGCGCGAATCTGGTGGTGCTGATGAAGGGAAACTTGTAGAACGTGGCCTGATCTACAAGAATTTGATGGAGGTGAGATGCCACTCGCCGGTGACAGCGGCGGACGGCGGTAAATAGTGAAAAATCCGAAACTTTGTGGCCTAGAACGGAGGTGTTGCGGCGCGAATCTGGTGGTGCTGATGAAGGAAAACTTGTAGATCGAGTCAAGACCAACACGATGATGGCAAAGGTGGCGTCCCACTCGCCCGCCGTCGATGATAAATAGTGAAATCCGAAACCTTTTTTTGCAATTTTAACCGTTTTTCTGCCGGAATCAGAGGGCGACCCAGAAGAAAATTTGTCTCAGGATATCCCGATCTATAACATATGTAGATTTGAAAGGCTGATTTGCAAATTGGCCGGAGTAAACAGTAACTCTGGCGACCCTAATTGAAAGAAAATTTTTCTCCCCCTTTCCCCCTCCCTCCCTCCCCCCCTTCTCACATTTAATACCTTTTATCCCATATTCACTAGCAAACAAATTATCCTAGTATTATCCTAATTTTCTAGATATTTCAAAAATAACAATCTCTATTATCTCTAGGTTTTATATCCACAAAACAGCTATGAAGAGACCAAAATACTGAGATTCATGATGAAGTCGACACACAAAGCCTCGAAGGGTGGTCTAGTTACAATAAACACTAATCCCTCTGGTCTATACCTAGAGAAGCGTTCACCATTCCCGAAAGCTATTTTCGAAATGCCATTCATGTCATCATGTAGTAAGCTACCTAAGAGTCTTTCCTACCCAAAATTCAAGTCAAGCAGGGACTTAGATGCGCTTTTTTCTATCTTTTAGTATTGATCTCACTTTACGTTAAATCTCATAAATTAGGTAAAGTTCTCATATGAAATTCAACTTTAAGTATACCATCATTTATTTCCTTCATTTGCTTGCATTGCTAAGCTTTCCTCCAAGGATCTTGGCCTTCTAAGATTTCCCATCACATATCTGTAATGTGAAATCACCTAGTTCATCGGAGATCTTGAGGTGACGCAGACCAGCTCATTGAGCTCAAGCAAAAGTCTCTCTTTGATATTGAAGAAATGTGGACATTTGCTTCCAATCTAGAGGAAATAGTAGTGAAGAGTGTCATTTTGTAATTTACTTTCAATTTGTTGTGGGTCTATTTGTCTTTTCCTATTATTTTAGAAGAAGAGACCTATCGATTTGTTACCATTGGGCCTGGTATAACAATGGATGGTGTTTGTAATAGTGATTTCGACTTTTAATAAGAGGCTTACGAGGGCGATGAATTGAAAAAAAAAATTTGGGTTAGGCGTTTGATGCTCGTCAGAGGAAAAATATGAAGCTACTTAGATTGCACTTGTACTTCGATCAATCCTTACCACGACTTGATAATCAGTTCTTGCGATGACTCGAGTATTTACCATGCCCTCCATCTTTTCTGTTGATTTATCCACTAAGTGATCCACCTTGATCATGAGTTTATAAAGCAATTCTATCAATTTATTCACACACTCTTGTTGGCATAATGAGAGTCTTGCTGCAGATTGCTCAAGCTTTTGAATTCGTTGCTCAAGAACATGGCGATCCATGTTCAAAGCTTGGGCTTCGATACAAAATGATAACAACGTAAAATACTGGTTGATTCAAAATTAATTGAAATATAGATAATTGAAAAATAATAAATCAAATAAATTAATTTAAATCATGTAAAGATTCAAGGCTAATTTAATTAAATAAATTCTAACTATAAAAAATAGTTGACGTTAATAATAAAAGAAAAATTCTACTTAACTAAAAATAATTAAAAGAACCATAATCTCAAGCTAAGCATAAAATTAAAATAAAGGACAACATTAAACAAGATTTCATCTTCAACCTTAGACGCGCTTGGAAATTAGAAAGACATGATTCAATAGAGAAAAGAAAAACAAACAAATCTGATGGCCATGGACAACACAAAAGCCAAACTACACTCTTGATAAAAGTCGAATCGTCTCTTCTTCCTCCCCCATTTTTCACAAATTTTCCTTTTTATATCCACTCTCCCTCTTGCAAAATGCTTTTTTGATTACAACCAGTGATATCTTGTCACGCCACCTTATCTTTCGTAATTTGTTCTTGAACGAGGAAACACATGGGATCACTTCTCTTCTCTCTCTTCCATCCACTTCGATCAATTTTATGAATTTCTATTCCTATCCTTGAGAAAACTCATCCGTCCAATTTATTTTTTATTTTTATTTTTTGGACGGCTTTCATTGAATGACTTGAATATGAAGAAAATTCATCCATTCTTCCTTTGCCCTTTCCTCGTATGCAAAAGTGTTTCCTCAAGGCTTTTGTACTCGTTGATTAAAGGAAACATTTCACAAATAATTATAAGGCATAACCTGATATTATAAATGATCTCATTTTTTTTTTGATAATGTTAGATATATAATTAATTATACAATTTAATTCATGTAACTTATTAATAACATAAATTTATTGGATAAATAAAAATAAAAAAATAAATTTTAATAAATAAAATAAGACAAATTCATCTAATAATTATATGTCAAATCATGTTGTATTGATTAAATTATATAATTTAGTTATATATTTATCATTACTCTATTTTTTAAATAGACAAAAATAATTTTGGCTTTAGTTACCATCTAATGCTACTGTAAGATTGTTCAGGGATAAATAAATAAATAAAATTTTAATTATAAACATTTTATAATTAAATATTTGAAATTAATTAAAAACACAATAAAACTTTTCAATCATCCCCCAAACAAATTGAACGACAAACGAGACCCCTAAAAAATATTCCCATCACCAAAGGTTTAAATACAAAGCACGTATAACTCCAATCTTTTTATTGATACCCACACGAAGAATCATATCAAATTCAATCAATCCATTATCGAAAAAAAAGCTGTAAAGATGAGAAGCACAAAGGCAAATCTTGAAAAAATAAAAATAAACCCAGATCAAAAATAAAAGAAAATCGCGGGAAACGTACAGGGGAAGGGTGAGAGAGATATATTGAAATTAGCAGCAGGTGAAGAACTTGATTGATTGTTTTGTTTTTTGTTTTTAAATAAATGAGATCATTTGTGATAATAGATCGTACCTAGAGATTATTTGTGAAATTTTTTCTTAATTAAACTGGAGTCTTTTTGCCTGTTGACATGACTCTTGGCTTCAATATTTTTATGATACTTCTTTGTTAAGTAAGTATGGAACTCACGACCTTCACTTGCACTATTTCCAACTCTTCAACAATATTCAACCTTTGAGACAAAAACAACACTAATTACTAAAAATTAAGTAAAATAAAATAACTAAAAAAAAATATAATTAAGAGTAATAAAATTAATCTAAATTATGTCCAACAGAAATTTAATTTCTTTTTCAAAATCTGACTTAAAGAGATTAAATGAACTGACAATTTTCTTGGTTGAACATCATAAAATTTCTACAAACCATCTTCTTGTAGATCTTTCACCTTCACCATATTCCACCTTTAGATTGTCCGAAGATCATCAAACCTATAAATCTCATGATGCTTTTGATTTTGGAACCCCAATTATCAAGAAACAAAACAGCAACCTGGTTGCCACTAGGAATTCATCAAGGAGTGATGCTCTTGGTTAAAACCAAGAGCTTCTTCATGTTGTCTCTTGATAAAGAGGTCGGATGTGAAAAGATGTCTCATTAAGAGGTATCTAGTTTAATTGCTCGACATATGGTATAGGTATAATCACATATCTAATTGAACATTTTTCACATTATGATTTTGTCAACACTTGGTTTTTATAACTTTATATTCTCAAATTATTTAATTCATTTTCATTGTTAATTCCATTCTCTTTTAAATAAAAAACCTATCTCCATTGTTAAAAATATTGACATGATAGAAAACCAAAAAGATTGAATTTTCTTACAACAGTTTATTTTACAATCTATTTTTAATATATTCCTTGGTCAAATTTTCTATTAAATTGTTGTGAGGTTCCAACATTTAGATATTAGTAGTCGACTAAGTTAATGTTGTCAGGTTACAACATCTATATATTAGCAGTTGACTAAGATATTTATAGTTTCTTGTTTTTCTATTTAAATGGAAGTTATGTATTGGAAAGATCATCAGAAAATTATCAATAGAAATTCCAGAAATTCCTTTGATAATCGCAATCTTCTCGTTGGGAACATTACAATTGGTATTAGAGCGCGATCTTGACAACCAGTCATGGCAGAAAGGGACTAGAGGGCAAGAACAACGAAGGATGGAAGAAATGGTCAAGTTCTTAAGAGAGTCCTATGACAAACAAACAGTCACTTACAGGAATTGTCCAATATGATGGCTGCTATGAATATGAAAATTGAGCAGTTCACTTCTAAACCATAAAGTTCAGTATCGGGATATAGCAGGAACAGCTCGACCCATCAAAATGGAGCAAATTTTTAGTCTGGAGGAGGAAATCCTATTCAAACGAGGTTTTCAAAGTGATACTTTCCATCTTTCGATGGTGACAACCTGAGTGGATGGATTTACAAGTGTGATTGATTTTTTTAACATAAATGGAATTAATAATCATGATCATGAAAAGGTGGGACTAGCTTCCGTACACTTGGAAGGAAAGGCGTTAGAATGTTTCCAGGGATATGAAGTTGGAAACAGGGAATTATCGTGGAATCAATTTTCTTAAGATGTGATTTCCAAGTGTGGACCCAACACCTATGATAGTCCGATGCGACAACTAACCAAGCTCAAGCAAACTTCAATAGTAAGAAATTACCAAGAGTAGTTCGAAACACTAATGGCTAGAACCAGTGGATTACTTGATGAGTTCTTTGTGCAATGTTTCGTTACTGGCTTGAAAGAAGCAATAAAAAATCAAGTTACTTTGTTTTGGCCTAGCACCTTACCCCAAGCTATCAGGCCAGCACTGTTACAAGAAAGGAGCATGGAAGCAATTCTTAAGGAATTCAAGGGGCCAAAAAGGGGCAGTATAACTTCTGTTGGTTCTTCGAAAGTACAGAAAGGTAATAACAATTAATTTCCTCCAATTAAGAAAATTTCAGCTGTGAAAATGCAAGAGAGACGTGAAAAGAAACTTTTTTATTATTGCGATGAAAGGTATGAGCGTGGCCATAAATGCAAACAGAGACAAATATTTTTGTTAGAAGGAGAGGAAAGTGAATAGGAAACCATGGATGAAGACAGTGTTGAAATAAAGGAGGATCTCATGGTGTCCATTCATGCTTTATCTGGATCAATTTCGCATCAAACCATGAGGATACAGGGAAACATTAAAAAGAAGGCCATCACTATTCTCTTAAATTCATGGAGTACTCATAACTTTCTTGATCCTGTGGTCGCAAAGCAGACGGGTTGCATAGTACAAAGCACCAGCCCTACGTGGGTAGTTGTGGCAGATGGTACAAAAATCATTAGTGATTCAATCTGCAAGCACTTGAAGTGGAACATGCAAGGAAAGGAGTTTCAGGCAGATTTGAAACTTATTCCTTTGGGGGGTTGTGATATGGTTTTGGAGATCCAATGGTTAGCTGAGCTAGGACCAATTTTATGGGATTTCAAAAATCTCAGAATGGAGTTCATTGTCAATGGCAGAAAATTTGTCCTTCGTGGAGCTACTTCTGCACCTATTAAATTAGTTTCAGCTGACCGAGTTCAAAAAGATTTAAGACACAAGCCTTATGCTCCTGTAGCTCATATTTTTTCAATACAGATGGATGAACAAATAGAAAAATAGAAGAAGAGGTGAAATCTGAGGAATTGACTGAGTTATTGCAAAACTACTACAAAATTTTTGATGAACCAAATGGACTTCCTCCTCAAAGAGACCAAGATCATCGAATACCACTTGTACCTGGATCTTCTCCTCCCAATATTTGGCCATATAGGTAACCACAAGTACAGAAAAGTGTGATAGAATGAGTGGTTAAAGAAATGCTTGAAGCTAGCACCATAGAAAACAGTGTGAGTCCTTTTTCATCCCCCGTTTTGCTTGTTAAGAAGAAGGACAATACTTAGAGGTTGTGTGTTGACTATAGAGCTCTCAACTCCATCATCATAAAAGATAAGTTTCCTATCCCTGTCATTGATGAGTTACTGGATGAATTATTTGGAGCAAAATATTTATCTAAGTTAGATCTTAGAGCCAGTTATCATCAAATTAGAGTGCATAACTCGGATATTCACAAAACTGCCTTTTGCACTCATGAAGGTCATTACAAATTCTCAATTATGCCTTTTGGTCCAACTAATGCTCCATCTACTTTTTAGAGCTTGATGAATGAGATATTTAGGTCTTTCTTAAGAAAATTTGTTTTGGTAATCTTTGATGATATATTAATTTATAGTGGTGACAGGAAAAATCATATGAAACATTTACAAATGGTGTTTGAAGTTCTATAGCAACATCACTTCTTTGTTAAAAAATCAAAATGTGCTTTTGGTAAGTAGAAGATTGAATATTTGGGACATATAATTTCAAAAGAAAGAGTAGCCACTGATCCAGCAAAAATTCAAAGCATGATGCAATGGCCCAAACCAAATTCACTCAAATCCTTGAGAGGATTTTTGGGCTTGACTGGTTACTATCGACACTTTATTAAGGATTATGGCAAGGCTAGTCAAACTCCCACCTCATTGTTAAAGAAAGATAATTTTCAATGGAACACTTTAGCTGATAACATTTTTGAGCAACTGAAAAGTGCTATGTGTATAGCACCGATTTTGGCAACGCCAAATTTCCAAAAAATCTTTGCGATTAAGTGTGATGCCTCTGGAAATGGGGTGGGAGTTGTGTTGCTACAAGAAGGAAGTCCGATCGCCTAAATTAGCAAAGCTTTAACTTAAAAAAATTTTGGTCTTTTAGCTTATGAAAAGGAGATGCTTACTGCAAACAAAGCTGTACAAAAAAAGAGGCCTTATCTGGTTGGTAGACATCACAAGATCATCATTGACCACCTTAGATTGAAATATTTGATGACTCAAAGAATTCAACTCCAATGCAGCAGAAATGGCTCACTAAATTGGCTAGTTATGATTATGAGATGATATACAAAAGTGGCAAAGAAAACAAGGCTGCTGATGCATTGTCTAGATTGCATGAGAAGGAGAAGGAGCTAACTCTTATGGCCATAACTTTTCCTGTGGCAGATTGGTTGAACATGTTACAAGATGAATGGAGGAAGGACCAAAAAATTCAAGAGCTTATATAAGAAATTCAAGCTGCACCAGATTTGGATTCCAAGTTTACTTGGTTGAATGATCAATTGAGATACAAGGGAACATTATGGTCAGGAGATCAATCTGAGCTTAAGTTAAAAATATTAGAAGAAGCTCATATCGAGGCTATTGGTGGTCACTCTGGGGTAAAAAAGACTCTAGAAAGGAAAAAAAGATCTTTCTATTGGAAACACATGAGGAAGGAAGTCAGTAAGTTTGTGACTGAATGCGATACTTTTTAGTGGAATAAAACTGAAAGTGTTGCATATCCTGGCCTCCTGTAGCCACTACCAATACCAGAGAGAATATGGTCTGAAATCTCTATGGATTTTGTTAAGGGGTTACCCAAGTCGCGTGGTAAGGAGGTTATTATGGTGGTTGTGGATAGATTAAGTATGCTCATTTCTTGACATTGGCACACCTTTATACAACTAAGGATATCGTAGCCTTGACAATATCTACAAGTTACATGGCTTGCCAACATCCATTTTGAGTCATAGAGATCCTGTGTTTACAAGTCAATTTTGACAGCATCTTTTCACTCAATTACTTGGCATTAACTTGTTGGTGAGCTTTGATACCATCTCGAAATTGATAGCCAGATAGAAATTGTAAACAAATGTTTGGAGTAATACTTAAGATGTATGTGTGGTGACAAACCAAAGGAGTGGAGCAGATGGTTGCCCTTGGCTAAATGGTGGTATAACACTTCATTTCATTTCTCTTCCAAGTTGACACCATTTGAAGTGGCCTATGGTAGGTCTTCTCCCACCTACATCAGCTACTTACCTGCAAAAACTTCAGTGGCAGCAGTAGATTAGATATTGACTAATAGAAATTGAATGATGCGTCTTCTCAAGGTGATGCTAAACATAGAATGAAGAAATTTGCTGACAAAACCCGAATTGAGAGATATTTTGAAGTTGGTGATTGGGTGTATCTTAGATTATAGCCTTTTAAACAAACTTTTTTGGCCACACATTCCAATAGGAAGCTTCCTCCTCAATTTTATGGTCCTTACAAAGTGCTTCAAAGGGTTGGCCAAGTAGCTTATCGATTTGACTTACCTTCTCATTCTAAAATTCATCTTGTTTTTCATGTTTCATGCTTGAAATGGAAGTTGGGAGCAACCAATGTTCAACAATTTGACTTGCCTTGAATCCAAGAACATGGAAGAATGCGGTTAGAGCCAGTTTTAGTGCTTGACAGAAGGGTGGCAAAGAAGAATAACATGCTAGTTTCGCAATGGCTCATACACTAGTCTAATTCTTTTCTCGAAGATGCCAAATGGGAGGATGCCTTCAAGATTGAGTAAAAAATTTCCTGAATTCCAACCTTGTGGTCAAAACTAATTTATGGTAATGGGATTGTTACAATAATTTATTTTATAGTCTATTTTTAGTATATTCCTTGGTCAAATTTTCCATTAAATTGTTGTGAGGTTCCAACATCTAGATATGACTAGGTGACTAAGATATTTATAGTTTCTTATTTTCCTATTTAAATGGAAGTTCTGTATTGGAAAGATCATCAAAAAATTATCAATAGAAATTCCTTTTATAATTGCAATCTTCTCCTTGGGTCATTGGAAATTTATCATTGCAAAATTTGGAATTGAAGAAAGAATCATGGAAAGCCAAACATGAGATTGCATATCCATCAAACCACACCCAATTGGAACATCACACCACTAACCATCCATAAGCCACAACACTAGTAAAGAAATTGTTGTCAACTTCAGTAGCACTATCAAAAAGCCCCAAAATGACACCACCAGACTACAACAGGTGAGAGTGAAAGCTACCACCAAAGTCACCTTCTTTAATGCCTTTATTGAATGATATGTGGGTATATTTGGCTTTGGTTTAGAATTAAAATGCCTAGGTTTTATATTTGGGTTCAAAAATTACTGAAGAGGTAAGGAAGAGAGAGGGAGAAGAGAGATCACATCAAACCTTAATCAATTTTTTTTTTTCAATTTTTTGTTGATTTTCTTCTTTACCTTTAGTTTGTTAACTATAGAAAACTCTAGTTAACAACAAGGGAAGTAAGTACCAATTTTCCAAACCAAGGGAACCTAAGTGACACTTTCTTTAACCTCAAGGGACATCTCAAATATTCAATTTCTTAATAAAATATTTGGTTTATATTGGTTCCCATCTTCCTTGTTTTTTAGTCTTCTATCTTTTAAATTATGAATTTGAGATAAATCTGAATCTGCGTGTGCAAGCTGAATCCTTCCATTATATTTGACACAACTTATTGAAAGTTTTTACATATTAATAAAATATTCAATATATTATGGTCACCCTAAAAATGCCAAGCCCTCATCCTATATATTGTCATAGCAACCTTCCTCAACGACAATCTTAAAAGAACCCATGCCAAGGAAACCTCACTTTACAATTACTTTAAAGAGATCGCTGTAGTATTAAAACCTCTTAAAAGGTGTGTCGAGTGCCCTAGGACTAGCTTTCATACTTATATGGCATCGGTGCCAAGGTACACAAACTCTCTACTATACATATCAATCTTTTGTTTGTGTAGAGCCTCTTTAGAAATTCTAGTCATTGGACTTTGACTTAAGCATCAAAACACAGATGACTTCCCTAAACTACTTTTCATTGGGCTGTTGAAATGGTTCTAGAGGAGTTCAACTTCATAGCCTACTATTTTGATAAAAAAAAATGTCTCATACTTCTTTTGTTAAATATATTATGGATATTATTTAAGAACCTTGAGAACTGTTATAGGGCAAGGATACTATTCCACTTGAGACATTATTCTAGGCAACTAACTACCATTATTTCAATGACCTAGAATTTTGGCATTAACATGCAAATCTATTGCTGAAATAAAATAACTTTAAAATGTAACAATAATGCAAGAGTGAAAGTGTAAGAATTCAAAGTATGAAGGATTGAAGAGAATGAGAGGACAACATTAATTCATTTGTCATCTTTGTGCGCATGCAACTCGGGTTAGGGACTCAATTTGTAGTGCAAATAGTCGCCCAAACCCTTCAATAGAAGTTGTACAACATAAATGTCCAAATGTCATAGTCATTGAAAGAGTGATTGGCACTTAAAGACACTTGGCACATGTGTGGCAAATTCTTGAAGAGACCAGATGAAGAAATGGTGGAATGCCTGTGAGAAAGGCTTTCATCCCACCTCAAGTGATTAGGACCAAGGCATTGTTGTCCAAGGCCTTTCGACACTTAGGGGTACCACATAATGAGTCATGGAGACAAGTTTCGGAGGTTATCGAAGTCGCCACCTAGGTAACTAACCGCGAGAAATAGTTGGATGACAATAACCGATTCTTTGTTTCAAGACCCAACTATCCATCATCCCTTCAAAGTTAGGTTTGAAAAGTTAGGGACGGATCTTCGATCTGTCCGAACAAACTCTAGCCCCTATTAGGGTCTATCAAGTTTGAGGTTTTAATTGGTCAATAGATATCTATCTTGATCCTGAATTCATTTTCATGCATGCAATTGATTTTATCTGAATTATTACATGCGCACTAAGGGAATTCTTAAACATTCATAGAGATAAAACACAAATATGGAGAAACTGGAAAAGGTTTCACAACAATTCAACAAGTGCAGTAATAAATGAAATATAGTAAAAGTATAAGAAATAAGCACTTCTATTTTCACCAAACTCACATGCTTTACCATTGAAAAATGGATTTGTCACCAAACATCATGACTTTATCCACCATCCAATTACCCTTATGCTCATACCATCATCCTCCACAAATTCAGGTTTCTCACCGCCAATTGTGAGCCTACCCGTTTCAATCGTTATTACATCATCTCAATAAGAAGTGAAATAAAGCAGACGTTATGGTTAGGATAAAAGCAAGTGGGAGGGATGTTATTGGGAAGTGGCGAATGTCCGTTACCAATGAGTTCAATAATGCACCTCACCACACAGTCCATTTGATTACGACGTTCATTTATTGATCAAATGTAGTACAGTACATTGACGAACATTATGATGTTCATTTATCAATTAAACAAAGTCCAGTAAACTGATTTACTAAAGTAGACAATTATTCATGGATTGAATAACATCCATAAAAATGACTTTGGATTGCCATTCATGACTTGAGTGGTATCCTCTATATGGCAATAATTAAAAAAAGGAGTAAAAGACAACAAAACAAGGCGTAATAAAAGTAAAGTACAAAAATATAAAGTACGATAACTTAAATTGCAAGAATGTAAAAGACAATAAAGTGAAAATGCGGTGAAGTAAATGATGAAATTTAAAGGTGGAGTAAAATAAATTACGGTAAAGTAAATGGCGACAAATTAAAGGCGATGAAGATAAAATATGATAAGATGAACGGTGAATATTAAAATGGAGTCATATCAGAGTGGTGGTTTCCTATCGGTCATCGTGGATCTGTCAACACTCATCCGTAAACATCTAATCTCCATTCTAAGCGTATATCATATAAGACATAACTAAAATGGTAAGACAAGAGAGGAAATATGGCGTTTGCCTGTAGGCTCTACCAAGTATTGATTATTTGTGTTGGGTTGTTTGAAAACCGATTGAAAGTGAGGGTATGTGTGTAGAATTTGGAAGCAAAAAAGGTTGGAAATGTGTTTAGATGTGTGTGTGTGTGTGTGAAAAGTCGAAACAGAACGGGTTGAAATATATGAAAAAAGAGGGGTTGGGATGAAATTCTGCAGAGCTTCAAACAGAAATCGAGGTGAACAGTTGATGATAAAACTGAGAAACGACACCAAATTTGTAGAAAAATGGGGGAGGGAAGTGCATGTGTCTCATATACGCAGGTGCATTTTTCAGGCACCACCCCTTTGCTTTGGGTGTAGCTTGCAACTTTTAGGTGCACATCCTCTTCCTTCTTATGCGTGCCTGTTCTTCCTTCTTATGCGTGCCTGTTCTTCCTTCATGCGTGGTCTGATTCACCTTTGAGGCATAGATTTTTGGGCTATTTTATTATGGCCATTTGTGCTTTTTAGAAATTCAGTAGGGTTTTCTAAGCATTTTTGTTTGAACTTGGCCCTTTTTGGGGTTTTTTTTGGTATGGGTTTGTATTTTGGGCTTGTTTTGGGTGTTTTTCAATATGTTTTTTTAAGTCAATGATCCACATAACTAAGTATTTGTTCATTTTTTGTCATTGGGCCAAACCTCTCTTTTACCAAGCTCAAACTGTAAGCATGAAACCAATGCTTCTAGTTTTACCCCTTTGGAGAGGTTTACGAAACGTAAAGATTGACAAAGTACATTGTTAGCATACTTACCTGGTTTAGTGTTTGGTTTTTCGTTGTTTCACGCCTTCTGGTGGCTTGGCGACCAATACTAGTTGCTTTTCATCTTTTGACTGCACCTCTTGATGGTTAGAAGACCTCTCACTACGGGAAAATTGACTTTTTGCGACGAAATTTTTCGTCGCAAAAAGTTAAAATTTCGTCGCAATAAGTTTTTGCGACAAAAATAAATTCGTCGCGCTCCAGTCGCAATATGTGAGTCGCAATAGGTTTTTTTGAGACGATTCTGGAATTCCTCGCAAAAAGTCTTTTTGCGACAAAATTTTTCTCGCAAAAAGTGGTATTTTGCGACAAATATTTCGTCACAAAAAAGATCACAAAACGTCAACTTTTTGCGACAAAATAAAAATTGTCGCAAAAGAGTATATTTTGCGATGAATTCCAATATTGTCGCAAATTGTTAGAAAACAACTCATTTTTTAATAAAATTATTTTAGTTAAAAAAGTTTATTGCGACCAATTTTTTCTCGCTAAATACTACCTTTAGCGACAAAAAATTCGTCGCAATAAATTTTTTACACGAAAATTGATTATTTTTTAAGAATTTACAGATTTTATTTTTTAATTAGTTATAAATTTTAGAATAAATGACATGTCTCATTACACAACTTAATTCTTTATATTAATAATTTCATTAATTAACAACAAATTACAAAAAATTTATCACAATATATTTTTACAATATATCAACCTTTGTACATAGCAAAATTAAAAAAAAATACAAAAAAGAGAAAGAAAAATACAAAACTTCATCCTCCAAAAATTCTTTTGTTGTTGACTTTGTATGAATCCTCAAATCTTCAAGTACAACCCATCTTCAAAAATACCTATTAAAAACAAAAAAATAAAAATAAAATGTTAAGTAATAATTAAAGCATAAAAAATGAGTTTATGAAAAAAACAATGTTGAAGAAGCAAAGAATTTGAGAATGTTGAGAATGTTGAGTGTTGAGTTGTATTCCATCTTCAAAAATACCTATCAAACAAAAGACAATAATATCAATCAAATATTAAAATAAATAAAAATATATTAAACTAATAAAGAAAATATATTACAACACAAAAGTAAAAGAAAGAGTAAAAGTATTTACCAAATGTTGGGAAAAGGAAAGGAGTAGAGGATTGGAAGTGATAGAAGAAAATGAAACAATCCAAAAAATTAACCCATGTATATATAAAAAAGTTGGATATTTTGCGACGAAATTTTAACCTTTAGCGACGAAAATTTTGTTGCGAAATAGTTTTTAAAATTATGAAAAAAATCAAAGCGGGAAAAAGTTCGCCAAAAATTTTTTTTTGCGACAAAATTTTGATATTTTGCGACAAAATTTTCGTCGAGAAAGAGTTTCAAATTTTTGAAATTTCAAGAGTGGGAAAAAGTCCGCCCAAATTTCATTTTGCGACAAAAATTTTGATCTTTAGCGACAAATTTTTCGTCGCTAAAGAACTTGAAATTTTCAAAATTCTCAAGCGGGAATAAGTCCGCCTAAATTTTATTTCTTGCGACGAATATAAATTCGTATTTCGTCGCAAAAAACCTCATTTTGCGATGAAATTAAATCATCGCAAAACATCATATATTGCGACAAAATATTAATCTTTTTGCGACGAAAATTTCCTCACTAAAAATCTTAAAAAAATGTTAAAAACTCTTTTATTTGTTATAAAAAGTATACAAATGTGAAAATTATAATAAAAAACTAAGAAGATTTTGAAATTAATCATACGTGGACTTTGATAATTATAAATTTATTTAGTAATTAAATAAATTTAACCAACATAATTAAATTTATTTAATATTAGGTAAAAATTAAATAATTTAATGTCAATTAATTAATCATGTATTAACGACATACATTAGATATATAAAATTATTGCATGGTATTTAGTTAGTTTTAATTTAATTGAGGATAAAAGTGTTAACAAAATACATACAAGTCAACAATCATTAACAAATGTAAAATAGTTAGACATCTATACATATGGCATAACTATCATGTGCGAGCTATTGAAAAAAGTTTTTGTCGCTAAAGGCGTAAAAAATTTGAAATTTAATAGGCGAGAAAAAGTCTGCCTAAAATTTAGTTTTTGCGACGAATTTGAATTTAAATTTTCCTCGCAAAATTGCGAGGAATTTTAAAGTGGTCGCTAAAAGTCTAAAATGCTAATCTTTAGTGACAAAATGCTAATCTTTTGTGACAAAATTTTTGTCACTATAAGTCTTTAAAAAAATATTAAAATTAAAATCTAAATCTAAAATTAAAAATATTTAAATAAACCATACTTAGACTTGGATAATTATAAGTTTATTTATTAATTAAATTTTCATCCATAATTAAATTTATATAATATTGGATTGGTATTAAATAATTTGATGACAAATTAATAAATAATATAACAACCATATACAATAGAAATATAAAACATTATATGGTATTTAATTATTTTTTATTGAGTATTAAAATGTTAATAAAATAGGTACAACAACTCAAGAATTATTTAACAAATGTAAACAATAGTTAGACATTTATACATATGTCATAGTTGTTATATGAGGAATTACAAAAAAAAATTTCTTTAGTGATCAATAAATAATTAATTATTGATATTATAATCATATATGTAACAAAAAGATTCTATTCATTTTAGCTATAATTTATTTTAATTATCTATTTCTTTTAAAAACACTAAAAATATGTTTTACAAATTTAAAAAATTAATTTGTGATGGAGATAATTTAATTATTAACATATAAATGTATGTCATAACTGTCATATGTATTAAAGTGTTAATAAAATACACACAAGTTAATTGTCATTAATAAATGCATAATGCTTAAACATCTATACATATGACATAATTGTCATGTGCGAGTTATTGAAAATAAGTTTTTAATACTTTAATAAATAAATGATCAAATATTCATATTATAATTATTATGTAACAAATGCATTTACTTTTAGTGAATATTTTTTATTTATTTATTCATTTTACAAATGCTAATAATTAATATTTAAAATATCTTGACAAATGCAAACCATAAGTTTATAATAGTTGTAATTTAATAATTAGATATCTATATATGTCATATTTGTTATTATAAGAAATTGAAAATAAGCTTTTCTAATTTGATTAGTAAATGATTACTTATTCATATTATAATTATATAAAAATGTAACAAAATTGCATTTATTTTCAAGTATAGAATGCCTTTAAATTAATTATCCATTTTTTTTTATAAAACTAACAATTATTAAAAATATTTTTTACAATTATAAATTTTTTTTCATATAAGTAATTTAATTATTAGACATATATACATATACATATGTTACAAGTATCATATGTATTACGAATTGAAAATTAGTTTTTGCCATGTATTTATTTTTTGTTATAGAGTTCATTTTAATTATTTATCTCCCTTAAATAAACTCTAACAATTGTTTAAAATATCTCAATAATTTACTCAAAGCTATACGATAAAAATTAAAAGTCTAAGAGAAATATATTGTCTAAATTAATACACTTTATAACAAAAAATAAAAAACATAATTATAGGCAACATTACATGATTATTAATTATTTATTTATTTATGTTTATTTGACATATAATTAAACGTTGAAAAATAAATTAGATTTTTAGAAGTTAGATTTTTCTTCCAATCTCGTTTTCATCAATTAAAAATTAGTCATGGTAATAAGTTTATCATAATTGTAATTTAGCAGGTAGACATATATAAATCACACATAAATTAGATTATATATAAATAATTAGCAATAAATTTTATGCTTGATTACTAGATTATTAACGATTCATATCACACACACACACACACACACATACATATAGTTTATTTTAATTATTTATCTCTTTTACAAACACTAAATTTAGAATATCTTAATAGTTTTTCACATTTAAAAGCATGAATGGAATCACAAAGGGTCTTTTTTTTAATAAAAATTTGTATGAATATCCAAATGACCCTACTATATTTAAAAATTGTCAATTTATATAAAATCAAATTAGATTTTTAATACTTTCTTTATTCTTTCTTTTGTCATTTTTTAAACAAAGACTTATATATTAGACGGACCACGAACAAAGAGAAGAAAACAAAAGAGGAAAGTTATTAAGTTTTAATTTTAAAAAAATAACTTTTTGCGAGGAATTTTTTCTCGCAAAAGGTCATATTTTGCGAGGAATATATATTTTCGTCGCAAAATGTCCAGTATTGTCACGTGTTCATAATAAGTTAGACGGGCTTTTCGCGAGAAATTTTTTCTTGCAAAAGGTTGACTTTTTTGCGAGGAATTTATTGTCGCAAAAGGTCACATTTCGCGACGAATCAATTTTTCGTCGCAAAATATCCAATATTGTCAAGTGTGCATGGTAAATTAGAATGGCTTTTCGCGAGGAATTTTTTGTCGCAAAATGTGACTTTTTGTGAGAAAATTTTCCTCGCTAAAAGTCACATTTTGCGAGAAAATTTGCCTCACAAAAAGTCACATTTTGCGAGGAATCACGTTTTTGTCGCAAAATGTCCATTATTGCCACGTGTGCATGATAAAATAAAATGGCTTTTCGCGAGGAATTTTTTGTCGCAAAAATATACCTTTTGCGACAAAAAATTCCTAGCGAAAGGTATCATTTTGTGAGGAATCACGTTTTTTTCGCAAAATATCCGGTATTGCCACGTGTACATGGTAAATTAAAAAGGCTATTCGCGATGAATTTTTTGTCGTAAAAAATTGACTTTTTGCGACAAAAAATTTCTCGCAAAAGGTCGCATTTTGCGAGGAATCACGTTTTTGTCGCAAAATATCCCGTATTACTACGTGCGCATGGTAAATTAAAATGGCTTTTCGCGAGGAATTTTTTGTCGCAAAAAATAGATTTTTTGCGTGGAAATTTTCCTCGCAAAAGGTCACATTTTGTGAGGAATTATTTTTTCGTCGCAAAATGTCAAGTATTGCCATATATGCATGGTAAATTAGAATGGCCTTGAGTGAGGAATTTTTTGTCGCAAAAGGTCTTTTTTTCGCAAGAAACATAATTTTGTCGCAAAAAATGTTCATGTTGCTATAAAATTTTTGTCACAAAATCCCGTCTTTGTGTAATACATTTTGCGACGAAAAGTTTGTCGCAATAGGTTTTATCTCGTCGCAAAAAATGCTTTCTTAATTAGTCACTTGAGTTTTTAGCGAGGAAATGAATATTCGTCGCTAAAGGTTTTATTTTGCGACGAAAAATTCCTCGCAGAATATCTTTTTTTTAAATGCTAACTTTTGTGATGAAATAATAATTTTGTCGCAAAAGGCCGCTTTTTGCGACGAATTTTATTTCGTCGCAAAAAATTTTATCGCAAAAAACTGTTTTTCTTGTAATGTCTATCGGTTTGATTGCATCTCATGACAGCTCTGTAACTGCATCTCTTGAAGGTTGAGGACCTCCACCGGTCTAGTCACATTTCATGACGGCTTTATAACTACGTCTTGTGATGGTGAGGACCTCCAATGGACCAGTTGCATCTCATGATGGCTCTATAACTGCATCTCATGATGATTAGGAGACTTTTGTAGGTCTAGTCACGTCTCATGATGGCAGGGACGGAGCCAGAAATTTTACCAACGAGGGGCAATAAATTAAAGAGCAATAGGTATAAAAATTTTTCTCAAGTAATAAACATGAATACTTAATAAAAGTTTATAAAATATTTATTGATCTATAACTGTCCACGACGCTTTTTCATATTTTGAAAGCGTTGTACAATGATTTCATTGTCAATACTACTAGCTATATCTTTCTCTATATATACAATCAAACTATCATTCATCCATTGGTCAATCATCCGATTTCGTAATCGGTTCTTCACAATATTCATAGCTGAAAATACCCTCTCCACAGTAGCTGTAGCAACAAGTAGGATCAAAGCCAAAGTCACAAGCATGTAAACTAGTGGATATACCTTATCTCTTTTAGTTTCAACCATACGCCTTGCAAGATCACTAATCCCTTTCAATCCTGAAAACTCAACACTAGAACGCATATCCATAATATAAGTATCAAGTTGAAACTCAAGTGCCATAAGGTCTATTGTAGAGAATTCTTTAGGATAAAAGTGTGCAAAACATATAAGTTTTTTCTTATCAAAAGCAGAAAATGATTCATTTGGACATAGACATGCCACACAAAGAAGTAACTCAGTGTTAGCCTCATTAAAACGATTATTCAACTCTTGAAGTTGCATATCTAAAATGAAATAAAATAGCTCAACACGATAATGATGCAAATTCGTGATTTCTTGAGCTTTGCGTTGTGATCGCCTTGGATTTAGATACACATCCTTCATCTTTGGAACATGAACACGATGCTTGACACAAAAAGAAGTAACTTTATCAAGCAAAGAATCCCACCCATTTTCTCTCATTGTTTGCAACCGTTGTTTGCACAATCTAACCAACATCATTGCATTCACAATATCTTGATCCCTTTTTTGTAATGCTTGTGACAATTCATTTGTGACACCCATTATATCTTTCATCAAATGAAGAGTAAACATAATATCAAATGATTGCATCCACATTAGTAATGTCTTTACTTCATATTTTTTATTATCATTTGCTCCATCATCAGCAACTATTTTAAGTACATCAATTAACGCTGAAAACATATGAATTATGCTCACTAAAGTACCAAAATGTGAACCCCACCTTGTTTCACCACAACGTTTCAATGTAGTCTCTTGATTTAATCCTTGCCCACTTTAAAGACTACCATCATTGAGTGCTTGGATAAGCTCAATAGCTCGTTTCTCTTGAAGAATATCACGACGTTTAGATGATGCCCCAACAACATTCACAATGTTAGTAACAACACTAAAAAGAGTATCAACATCACCATGATTCCTTGCAACAGCAACTAACGCTAATTGAAGTTGGTGAGAGAAACAATGAATATAGTAAGCACAACTATTCTCATTCATAATTAATGCTTTAAGACCATTAATTCACCTTTCATATTACTAGCTCCGTCATAACCTTGCCCACGCAATCTAGAGATGCTTAATCCATGCCTTGAAATTAGGTTATCCAGTGATGCTTTAAGTGAAAGAGCAGTAGTACTAGCAACATGCTCAATTGATGCGTTTGAAACTAGCAAGTATACTAGTCGCACAAGTAATAAAGTGATAAGTAAGATATCGTTCCCACGAGGATTGATTCTAATTGAATTTGTTATTTCCAGCAACAATTAACTAAATGGGGGGTTTTGTTGGTTGATTAACTAGATGAAAAACTGAATACGACGATAATTAATGAATAACACAATGCAAGCTTAATTGAAATGAGAATTAATCAATGACAGAAATCTGGTCAAGGGATCATTCTCCACCACAAGATATGAATCTACGAATTAATTGTAGAATTATCATCCAATTACACCATTGAAATTATCGACCGTAGATAACAACAAGCTCTGTTACCCCAATCTTTCCTTACTTTGTTGTTAAATAAAACAGGCTCTTTATTTAATCTCTATCTATCAAACAACCTAGAAAAAGCTCTCTAAATTTAATTCAATGGATGCATTAGGAAAAGAAAGACAGGTTGATCTAAGCAATAAACACACAAGCTCGGATTATTTAACTTAGGTTATATTCTCCAATTGCAATCTATGATCACAATTTTGCTACTAATGATTGGAAATTCATGACAATTACGGATCAAGATTTCTAATCTAGCAATAGACAACAACAGATTATATTCAGTTGGCCATTCCAAATACAATCAGTAAGCAATCATAAGCATTAGATATGGGAAAATACAAGCAACTTCAATTAGAGAATTGAATAACAATTCCTTACACAATCAACTTACAAAAACCATATCAGGGGCTTTGAAACCACCCTCAACCAATTCAGATTCAGTTACACATGTTTAAGAACGTGGTAAATACAATACAACATGGAGACATTCCAGAAAATGAAAGGGAGGGGAAAAACTTAGCAAATATGATGTAATTCTCTTTGGATTGTAGTTCTTCCTCTTTCCAAGCTTCCTTTCTCCTTCAAGAACTCCAAGAGATGAAAGAATTCCAGAGCTTCAGCCTCCACCACGTTCTCCCCCCTTCAAGTTATAAAATAAAACCCTAAAAATGTGTTTAAATACTCTGCTACAGTAACGTGCTACAGTGTCCCGTATTATACATGCTACAGTGATGTGTGGAAGTACATTTCTACACTTCTCACACTGTTTTGATTACAACTTTCGGTACACTGAATGGATTCATAAACCGTAAATTTCTACAAAAAGTAGACTTTGAGAGCTTTTCAACGGTATATGATATGTCATCGGTTTCATTGTATATCAATACAATTAAATCCGAGAAGATCACTGACTAGCAGAGGTGAAAATGAAGGGTTTTACTCCATTTTTGTGCAAGTTGCTCCAAAACTCCTACAAAACATCAAAACCACACAAAAACATAAAAATACCAAGGAATATAGCAAAGAAACATGGACGAATTGATATGAAAATGATATATAAATAGACACTTATCAAATTCCCCCCCACTTAGACTTTGCTAGTCCTCGAGCAACTACGACAATATGAAATAAAACTAAAACGAAACAGAATCAACAAAAAAAAAATTAAAACACACAAATGCTTCATCTTGCAAATAGGCCTCAAAGATTGTACTTAATTATAACCAAGGAAAACTTCAAAATAATGCACTTGATCAAGAATTTTATCTCAAAGATTAGTTTCGCTTCATTTCAATTCCTCAAGTGTGTGTGTGTAGAGCCATTCTCACCTAATCACTTGTAACCCGGATGAGTTTATGCATAAAAATGAATCATATTTAATAGTGAAAATGTGTGTATAAATGAACTCCATAGGCCTGCTTTTCAAGTCACTCTCCACTAATGTAGACATGCACAACACTAAGGATCAAGTAGGACTTTATTAAGCTTGTAACGTTTGGCTTGGGTGAAGGTATGATAAAGGATAATAATTGGCTCAAATCACCCACAAACACATAAATCATTCAAGACTATATAGAGCTCAACCCTATAACACAACTTCATTTCAATTCACCAGGTTACTCCCCCAAACTTATTTAGAACACTCAATCTTTTTTTTTTTTTTTTTTAGAAAACAAAAGAAAACTACACCCCAACACTTTGTTGTTTCATTCTTTTTAAGAACACTTAAGGGTATAGATCTCTCATTCTTCTTCTTTTGTTCTCTTTTTTTCTTTTTTTTTCTTTTTTTCTTTCTTTTTTTTTATTACACTTCCCCTCCCCCACACTTAAACAACACATTGTCCCCAATGTGTAAGTATGTGGATGATAAGTATAGATTGGCTTTTTTTTCTTTTTTTTTTTCAAACACAATAGAACTCACTTGCATTGCTCATGACACATCCCAACCTCCCCTAACTTCCCAAAACCAGAACACAGCTCAAAATTTAATTGTGAAT
>SNVD02011672.1:0-58820 GCA_013180625.2 Boswellia sacra
TTTTATGGAGATTCAGTTGGGCCTAAGAGGCAATTTGAAAATTTTCTTCAAGAGTGCCAAAGCCACCTGGTAAAGCAATAAAGGCATCTGAATTGATGAGCATATGTGTCATGCGTTCATGCATAGAGAAGACCTGTAACTCCTTCCCAACCGTTTTTCCAACAATGCTTTCTACAGCCAAAGCTTTAGGAATAACTCCTAACACTTGACTACCTCCTACATGTGCAGCTGTTGATACGCAACCCATTAACCCGAGGTTACCTCCCCCATAAACCACATGAATCTTTCTTTCAGCCAGTAGCCTACCAAGATAATTCGCTACTTCTACGAACTCTTCACTTTTACCTGGTCGAGATCCACAGATACACATATCCTTTGGATTCGACGTTTTGAAGTTCCCTCCATGTCTATGTGACTCTCTAACTATGTGGGAAGAAGAGACCAAGACATGTGGTATTTATGGAGTGCAAAAAGGTATGTTAATGATGATATCTATCTAGGTAGCTCGATTGTTTGTTGAAAAGTTGACAATAATGCAAAAAAAGGTCAAAAGATGATGAAATAAGACACCATAAGTCAAACAAAAGATACAAATTCAAAATGATGGCAACGCATGCATATGTACAGGTAATTGTGACTGTGGCTCACATCTTCCTCTGGTTTTACGTCCAGAAACGGCTTAAACACCTTCTATGAGTTGGGGATATGCTTTCCATCTAGTTTTCTTATAAACTGGCAAACAGGGTCGTTTTGAGTCAGATTCCCAAGACTATAGCGTTCCTGCTCATCTCGGAAGTGTGTCCACACATTAAAAATTTCACGCTGCACAA
Source organism: Boswellia sacra (assembly GCA_013180625.2). Taxonomy (NCBI): domain Eukaryota; kingdom Viridiplantae; phylum Streptophyta; class Magnoliopsida; order Sapindales; family Burseraceae; genus Boswellia; species Boswellia sacra. Next base: position 831 of record SNVD02011672.1, read on the forward strand.
GTCCACAAGAATGCGTCTCAAGAGTCACTCGGATATCATCTAAGGACTCCTTACTCAATCCATTCTTGATGAACTGTAGTTTATCCTCCCGATTATTAGACAAATATCCCAAAGAGCGACAACGCTAGTTACAGATCCATCTTGCACATTTGGGACAAACTTGTAACCTTTTCGCTCTTCGCTTTTTGGCATAAGAGCTTTTTCCCATACCTGGCATGTGAGAAACAAGATTATTTAAAAATTCATAAGAAAATCAAACCTTGGCTTCAGTTAACCATCTTACTTCGATAGGCATACCCTTATGCATCAACATCCCTACTCTTTCTGTGCGAGCTTTGTAAATTTTAAGCAAATCATTTGGAGGAAGAGAGGGAAAATGTTTGTGCAGATTTGAGAGAATGGTGTCCATGTGAAAATGCGAGAAAAGAAAAGAAAATGAATGCAAGGTGAGCAACAATTTTTAGGGAACTGAAAACCGACTTTAATAGTCATGGAGTACCGTATCCGCCATTTGACCGGGAAAAATCAATCCTTAAAAAGGATCGACTAAAGCAATGGACTCTTCCTTTTGGTCAAAATTTTCAAAGAATGGTTTTAATCGTTGTCCATTAACTTTAAACACATGACCATTCTTTGGGTTCTCAATTTCAACTGCTCCATGAGGGAAAACATTTTTAACAATGAAAAGCCCAGTCCAACGTGACCGAAGTTTACCAGGAAATAAATGCAACCTTGAATCTTACAAAAGAAATTTTTGTGAAGGTTCAAAAGATTTTCTAACAATAAATTTGTCATGAAAAACCTTCATTTTTCTTTGTAGATTTTAGAATTTTCATAAGCCTCATTCCTGATTTCTTCAAGTTCACTCAGTTGGAGTTTTCGTAACTTGCAAGCATCATTCAAGTTTGTGTTAAATGTTTTAATGGCCCAATAAGCTTTATATTCAATTTCCACTGGCAAGTGACAAGGTTTTCCATAAACTAATCTATAAGGGGACATTCTTAATGATGTTTTGAAAGCAGTTCGGTAATCTCAAAGTGCATCATTAAGTCTTAAAGACCAATCTTTACGATTTGGGTTAACCCTTTTTTCTAAGATCTGTTTTATCTCCCTATTAGCTAATTCAACTTGTCCACTTGTTTGTGGGTGATAAGGTGTAGAAATTTTATGGGTTATTCCATATTTCTTCATTAAAGTTTCAAATGGTTTGTTACAAAAATGTGTACCCCAATCACTAATAATGGCTCAAGGAATTCCAAATCTACTCAAGATATTCTCTTTCAAGAATTTGACAACTGTTTTGTGATCATTGTTTCGACATGGAATTGCCTCGACCCATTTTGAAACATAGTCCACTGCAACAAGGATGTACACAAAACCAAATGACGGTGGAAAAGGTCCCATAAAATCAATACCCCAACAGTCAAAGATTTCAACGACAAGAATGGGATTCAACGGCAAGAATGGGATTCAACGGCATCATATTTCTTTTTGAAATAGATCCCAATTTTTGACAATTTTCACATGTTTTAAAAAATGCATGTGCATCTTTAAATAAGGCGGGCCAATAAAATCCACATTGTAAGATCTTAGCAGCTGTTTTTCTAGATGAAAAATGTCCTCCACATGCTTCAGAATGACAAAAGTTAATGACACTACTTACCTCATGGTCGGGTATGCATCTTCTCATTATTTGGTCTGGACAATATTTGAACAGATATGGGTCATCCCAGTAAAAAATTTTCACCTCGGTTAAAAATTTTCTTTTGTCTTGAGCATTCCAATGAGGTGGCATTTTCCCTGTCGCAAGAAAATTTACAATGTTAGCAAACCAAGGTACAGTAGCAACGAAAATAAAAATTCATCAGGAAAAGAATCATTGATAGGTGAAGTTTCAATTAATGTCTCTGTCGTTAGTCTTGAAAGATGATCTACCACGACATTTTCAGCTCCTTTCTTATCCTTTTTATTGTGATGTTAAATCTTGGAGCAATAAGATCCACAGTATCAATCTAGGTTTTGCATCCTGTTTGGTCATTAAATATCTCACAACTGCATGGTCAGTGTAAACAATTGTGGGAGAACCAATTAAATAAGAACGAAATTTGTCTAATGCAAATACTACTGCAAGTAGTTCTTTTTCAGTTGTTGTATAATTCATTTGTGCATCATTTAAAGTCCTACTTGCATAGTATATCACATAAGGCTTACCTTCTTTCTTTGTCCTAAGACAGCACCAACTACATAGTCACTTGCATCACACATCAATTCAAAAGGCAAGGACCAATCAGGAGATTGCATAATTGGAGCAGTTGTTAAAAAGTCAATTGTTGGTAGCAAATGCATTTTGACCATTGCTTGAGTCCATTCAAAGGAAGTATCTTTAATTTAGAGGTTACAAAGAGGTTTAGATATAGCACTGAAATTTCTTATGAACCTCCTATAAATCCGCATGCCCTAGAGAATGAACGAATCTCTTTACTGTTTTTGTGGAGGCAATAATTATTCCACACTTTGTTTTTATCCACGTTCAATTCCTTGGAAGACACTACATGACCTAATAACAATTCCTGAGTGACCATATAATGGACATTTTCCCCAATTCAAAATAAGGACCTTTTTTTTCCTACACACCTTTTTTAGTACTTTTTCTAAATTTCAGACAATTAATCAAAAAAGTTTCCAAGACCGGTAAATCATCCATGAAAATTCTAAACAATGCTCAACCATGTCACTGAAAATCTTAACATGCTACTTTGAAAAGTGGGCTGGGGCATTACAATGTCCAAAAGGCATTTTTCCTAATTCAAAGTACCAAAGGGGCACGTGAATGTGGTCTTTTCTTGGTCTTCGAGTGCAATGGGAATTTAATAATAGCTTGAATATCCATCAAGAAGCAGTAGTAGGAATGCCCTGCTACTCTTTCAAGAATTTGGTCAAGGAAAGGTAAGGGAAAATGGTCTTTTCTAGTGACAACATTTATTTTCTATAATCAATGCACATCCTCCAACTAGATGAGACACGAGTTGGCAATAATTCACCCTTTTCTACTGTAATGCCAGATTTCTTAGGTACTACTTGTGTAGGGCTTACCCACTTACTATCAGAAATAGGATAGATAATTCCCACATCAAGTAGTTTGAGAACTTCAGCCTAATGACCTCTTTCATGTGTGGATTTAATCTCCTTTGAGGTTGTTGAGATGTTTTGGCATTTTCCTCTAAATGTATTCTATGTGTGCAAATTAAAGGGTTAATGCCTTTTATATCTTTTAAAGTCCACCAATTGCATTTTTATGCCTTTTAAGCACTTCTATCAACTACCTTGTTTTTTGCTCGCATGTGAGGGATGAAGAAATTTAACCATCGATATGTCTGATTTCTCTCCAAATATGCATAGTTCAGTCCTAGGTAAGGGCTCAATTCTAGCTTGGGAGCTTCATCTCCTTGCTTTCATTCATTGCCCCAATTCTTCAAATCTTGATTTTGAGCCTTTTTCCATCACCTGTGCACAATCCAATAAAAAACATATATCAGAAAGATCAGACTCTAGTTTCATACTTAATTCTAATAAATTCACTAGACAAGTTTCCAAAGGGTCAGAAGAACTCCCTTTTTGGATGTGACCTTCCACAATAGATTCAATTACATTGCCTCATCAATTTCATCTTCTTCTTCATTTGGTTGTTTGCACATATTGAAAACATTAAGTTCCAATGTCATGTTCCCAAAAGATAGCTTCATGACTCCATTCCTGCAATTAATCAAAGCATTAGAGGTAGCTAGAAATGGACGCCCTAAAATGACAGGAATTGAATTACATACTTCCACTGGTTGTGTGTCCAAGACAATAAAATCCACTGGGTAAATGAATTTATCGACTTGACCTAACACATCTTCTACTACTCCTCTTGGTACTTTAATTGATCTATCAGCAAGCAAAAGAGTCACAGAAGTCGGTTTTTAACTCACCTAATTGAGTTTTTGAAAAACCGAGTATGGAAGCAAATTCACACTAGCACCAAGATCAAGTAAAGCTTGTTCAATTTTATGGTCTCCAATAACACATGAAATTGTAGGACAACCTGGATCCTTATATTTCACCGTATTATTATTTTGAAGAATAGCACTTACCTGCTCAGCTAGAAAGGCCTTCTTTTTCACATTCAGTTTTCTTTTCACAGTGCACAAGTCTTTCAAAAATTTTGCATAAGAAGGTACCTGTTTGATCACATCAAGCAAGGGAATGTTGACCTTTACCTGTTTGAAAATTTCAAAGATTTCAGAATTGTGAGTTTGCTTCTTTTGTGTGGCTAATGCTTGAGGAAATGGAGGCACAGATGAGGATATGGTTTCTTCTTCGCTAGGTGTTGGTTTAGCAGCCTCTTCCTGCCCTTTAGAGATCGATTCTTCTTCTTTCTCACAAGGGTCAGGAATGTGTTTTTCAACAATCTTACCATTGCGAAGGGTCATGACTGACTTGGCTTGGTCAAAGTAATGGTTACTTGAACTTCCTGCATTTGAGTTAGATTGATCTTTGGGGTTTTGCAATGTTTGAGAAGGAAATTTTCCCTTCTCTTGGATGCTAAATGTAGATGCAAATTTTGCAAGAGTTTCTGACAAATTTGCTAATGTTTGAGCAGTTTGACTATTGAAAGTCTCTTGCTTTGTAATGAATGAATGCAATGTCTCTTCAAAGTCATTCCTAGGAGGAGGAGCATATGCATGATCATGAGAATTTTGAAAATTTTTTTGTGTTTGAAAAGGGACTTGTGAAGATTGTGCATGATTGTCATTTTTCCAGCTAAAATTTGGCTGATTGTAGGTTTGTGAATATGGATTGTGATTTGGCCTTTTGAAAGTGTTCAAGGCATTGGCTTCTTCATGGAGACATTCCCTAAAGGCAGGCAAAGTTGGACAATCATCAGTAGAATGGTCATTGTCATCACAAATGTTACAGACATTTTCTTGAATAGATTTCAATTGACCACTCTTTTTCATCTCTAAAGCCTCGACTTTTCTAGCTAGGGATGCAAATTTGGCTTGAAGGTCATGGTCTTCCCTAAGGTTGTAAATACCTCTATTGGATGTCGAGGTTGGGGCCTTGCCTGGTACCTCATAGGTGCCAGCAGTGTCCCAATTTTGTGCCTTTTCTGCCAAGGAATCTAGGAAGTCAAGTGCTTCCTCAGGGTCTTTTTCTTTAAATTCTCCATTACACATTAATTCTACTAGTTACCTATCTTGAGGTGTTAACCCTTCATAGAAGTGTGCAACTATTCTCCAAGTTTCAAACCCATGGTGAGGACAGGTATTAAGTAGTTCCTTATACCTATCCCAACATTGGTAAAGGGTTTCTCCTTATTTTTGAGAGAAATCAGAAATTTGTCTTTTAAGAGAATTTGTTCTATGGGTAGGAAAATTTTTTTTCAAAAATTGTTGTTTCATCTCATCCCATGAACTGATGGAATTCGACCTCAAATTTTGTAGCCATGTTCTAGCTTTATCTTTTAAAGAAAAAGGAAAAAGCTTTAATCTAATGGTGTTTATGCTACAATTTGGCTTAGTGTAGGAGCTACATACCTCTTCAAAGAGTTTCAAGTGCAAATATGGGTTCTCCATGTCAAGGCCATGAAAAGTGGGTAGAAGTCGAACAAAACTTGGTTTGAAATTGAAATGGATTGAATCTGGAGGAGAAACTACACAAGATGGTGCACTAGTCCTTACCGGATTCATGTACTCTCTGAGGGTTCTTCGTTGGTTTTGATCATTTTGTTGCGAACGGTTGTCCCCTTCATCCGTGAATATTTCCTCATGATTGTCGGCCATGTTTTCTAAGGAAGATGATGTTTTTCTAACAAGTCTACCACTAGATGTTCATGACCAAATTTTCATGCAAGAAAGAGAGAAGAAAGGAGAGGAAAAGATGAACTCACAAAAAAATCAAAAATTTAGATCTAAGATGAGAAAAGAGAATACTTACAATTTTGCACGCCAATTTTTACCTTCCCCGGCAACGGCGCCAAAAACTTGACACATCCGAAAAAAGATTGTCTCCCAAGTATAGGAGTGTCGAAGTAATAAAACCCGGTGAGACCGGGGTCGATCCACGAGGAAGGGAATTTAAGCGTTACAAATTATAAGCTAAACAAATGTGATATGGATGATTCAAAGAGGTGACATGATAATATCAACAAGTATGTAAGATGGTAGACGGTATTACCGACCATTCAAATATAAAACAAAAAGCAAGAGGAGGTAAAACCATCCATGGAAATAGGTGGTATAACCAACCATAGTAAATTAAAGAATAATTTCATAAGGTGGTAGAACCTACCATAGTAAATAAAATAAAAAGTTCATAAACAATAGAATAATTAAAATACAAGAGGAATTAACACAATAATAATGAAAGCTAAGGTTAGGGGATCCGCCCTTGATATTTCGAATAAGGATAATTAGCCCATTTTAGTTATATGAATTATATTTGTTTCATTACCAACATTTATACCACTTCTTGTAAATGGGTTCAAGCATCCAATGTGCCAATCATCATATGTCTACAACAAATCAAGGTTCCTAACTAGATTCGTGTCGGTAAGGAAGAACCATACATCATCTAGAAAGGATCCAAGCATTTGATGTGCCAAGGATTGTCGACAATGGATCAAGACCTCCACTTTACGAGTGGTGTCAAGATTGATTAAGAAATTAAATATAAATCATATTGAATAAACATTATAAGATTAAGATTATTAAGCACATATTAGGGTTAGAGAATCCTTATTCTCATATCAAGGGTTTCACCCTTTCACCTTAGCAAAAGAGAAATTAGAAGAATATTATAATAGAAAGAAAATAAAATGCAAGAAAAAGGAAATTCATTAATAACATAAACACACAAAACACAATACAAGATCCTAGCCAAAGCCAAAATGTTCCAGCCAAGGCCAAGATGCCCTAATGGGTCACAAGGCACCTCTATTTATAGATACATCCAGGGGCAAACTTGTCAAATTACAAGGGCATAATTGTCAAATATTAGTTGTAAATATCTTTGACAATTGGGATCATTAGGCACCGACTTTGACCATCAATTTTGACATCGAAATGTTGTGAATTTTAATCACATGTCTTCATAAACATTGTAGATATTTCTTTCAGCTTTCTAGAACATATTGATTTCCACAATTTGGATACGTATTTTGAGAGCTACGGTCCAAATACTGAGGCTTGGTCAGACTGGGCCGAGACTGTAGATGGGTTTATTTCAAGCCCAATTTTGGTCCACTAAAAGCTCGAATTTGATGATACTTGTGAAATGCAATCTTGTAGACAATTGAATCAGCTTTCCAAAACATTAAGAATTGCACCATTCGGATCTATAAATAGAGAGTTATGCCAATTTTACCGAACCTGTAACAAAACCAAAATTAAGAGGAATTAATTCCAAAGATGTAAATGCTACAAATATGCTTAAGTTGAGGAATTTAATGACACTATTAATGCAATATGATGAACTAAACTCTTATTAAATATGCATATTTAAGTGTTCATCAGACAGCCCCAGCCCATGTTGATCTCTTGTTTGGTTTTAGAATATTCACATCGGCATGTGCATTTTAGACAATATTAGAGCATACTTACCCAATGATTTTGGGAATTGATTTTGTTTTGAATGTTACCAGAGACGTGTTTGGATGGGGCAAATTATTGAATTAGTTTAATTAATGTATAATTTTGTCATTTTAAAAATATGTTAGATAATGGTTGACTTGATAAGTGTATCATGTATATCTTATGTCTGTGTTCTGAGTAGTGCAACAAATTATACATATAAATTTATATTGCATTGCGCTTTTATGAGCGCATTATGTTATTATTTATTATATGAGTTGATTTTATATATTTATCGCTTCAATTCTTTTATAATATATTACTTTGTATGTAAAAGTTTGTCTATAAAATTAAAAAGAGTAATATTATTCTTATATATATAAAATTTTATATTATATAATTCAAATATGATATGCGATGATGCGCGGGATAAAAAATTAGATAAAATGTATATAATATAAATTTTTTTAATTTTTTTCCCTTAAATGACATGGATGAAAACCAAATGATCTATTAAAATTTTCAACACCTAAAATCTTGAAATATTAAAATTTTTTGTCTTACTTTTATTTAGAAAACAATTAACATCGGTTGCTGAATAATGAAAACGCCATTAATATAATTCAAAAAAAAAAAATTCGTAGTAGTTGGTTTTCTAGAAAGTATTATTGATTTTATATTTAAAAATCCCCTTAACACAATCTGAAAATATATTTGATTAGATTTTTTTGATGCATTCTTTAATCAATAACGTATTCATCCAAAAAAAGCAAATTTTCTTAATCTAATCTTTTCTATGAGACGTCGAAATTGGAAAAATAACAAAATGAAAAAAGGGATCTAGCTAGTGAGGTTCGTGGAAGTTGGACAATGTGGATAAATTTTGACTATCGAAAGTAGATAATATATGATACTTGATATATGCTATTGGGAACTAATTGTAAAACCAAAATCAATTAACCTAATTTTGTGTTAATGGATGTAAATTTAGAAATTTGTTTAAACAATATAATTGTTTTAAGTAGCCGGAGACATGAACATAATTGAATTTTGTTTTTGTTGTCATTTCAAAGGAAAAATCAAAAGAATACATGTTTATTTGTTTTGTATTTTTGTTTACAATGTAGGGCATAGAAGAAGTGGAGTGAAAATGTGAGTCGTGAGAGTGATGAATGTGAAGCTACAAGTTGAGAGCTAAATACATTTTTGTGGCCCTCAATCATAACTGTTCCTCTCAAGTGGAAAACATGGCAATGTTTTATATTTATTGCTTGCTAAGCATTTCTTGCATTCTATTATGTATACTTTTAGATATCAATCTAATCTTGGTTTGACATGAAGAGTTTAGAAATGCCTCTGTTTAACTATTTTTGCATTGTTGTTACTTGGGCATGGGTCTTAATTCATGACTTCCCTTAATATTCTTTCTTTCTTGTTTGTGGATTCTTTTACCACGCAGTCCTGTCATACACTAGTGCATTTGTCCAATCCATTGTCTGTACTGAATTTCTTGCTTCTTGTGATGGTTGAATGGAGGTGGAAAAGTCAAGGAAGCAGTTGAAGGAAAGGAAAAACAGGGCAAAGAAAATTCGAGGTGTACAGGAGGTAATAAAGCCTTTTCATTCTGCAATTTGAATTCAATTTTTATTATTAGATCTCTGCCCCTTTTTTATCTTTCCCTTTACATGTTAGAAGACTTTTTTATCTTTCCCTTCCGCTTCATCAACTACTTTGTCGATTTAAAGAACTAACAATTAATAATTATTGTTTCTTTCATAGAAATGTGTCTAAGAAATCTGTTGACTTAAAGAAGCTTGATATTATGCTGAAAAATCACTTGCTCCTAAGCTTTTAGGTAAAGATTAAAATTAATATTTTAACTTCTAAAATAATAATTTTGTAGTCTCAGTCGCGAACCAGCCTTTCGCCGCTCAGTCGCTCGCTCATCACACCGATCGTCAGTTAGTTGCTGTGTGCCGTCTCTCTGCTCAGTAAGTGATTTTGTCTAGATTTATAAATTAAAACTCCAAATAACTTAAAACTCCAACAAACAAGAAACAAGAAAATTAAAATAAGATAGATTTATAAATTACTTAATATTTTTAGTAAGGGTGAGACTATTTGCACTAAGGGTGTTCGTCGATTCGAAACTAACATCTTAATGAATGGCCAAAAAATGGAAATTAAAAAAAGAGGGACTCATGCAAGACTTTCTTCGTCGACTTTTAAATCTGAGATAAAAAACTGCAAATGGTGGCCAGAGTATTAATTAAATATGAGTTTTAGCCTGGCTAGGAATTAAATATTCTTGCCTCCCCTTAAACATGACTGGGGAGTCATAATAATTTTAAATAGGAATATATTTTTGAATAATTTAATTCATTTTTAACAATAAAAGTTATTGATGGACATCAATTCCTGCTTGTTTTATTTCCTTGCTTGCTTGTTTTGTTCAGTTGTGTTGATTATGTATTTCTTAGTAGTTTTGTGCGTGGAATTGTATTGTTGATAGTTCTAATTTTGTGTCAAGTATGGAATTGCAGTATTCTTGTTTGTAATTGATTTTGATATGTGATATACTGTCACTAGTATTCTTTTATGTTATTGACCTCCTGTCATGCATCATTCGGAGTTCTGAATGTGGCCTATTTCTTTATGGCTTTTGGTGAAATGTTGAGGGCAAGCAGATAGATTGAATAAAATAAAGAGAGAGTGTGTGTGTGTGTGTTCTTTTCCCCCTTTTTTGCAAGTGAATACTAAGAAAAATTGTGGCTATTTTCTTATGTTAAATTTGGTCACTCAGTTGAAAATTTCTTTGTCAGATGTATTTGTACTTTGAAATAAAGAATTGCAAGGAGAATTAGGCTTCAGTACCTAAGCAAATAGATGATGTGATTTTGTTTGTTCATAGCCTTTATAGCCCAGTAGGAAGGGAATTAGAGTGATATTGTATGAGATGCGTGTAGACTTATGAAAAAGAAGAATATCAACCAGGAATAACAAATCATTAAAAAGAACACACGTTTCTTGGTTACATGATGGACAATAATTGTATTGTCTTAATACGATGCATTCTTGTTCATTTTGAGTGACGAAAAAGGCTTTGGACTGCAAAGCTGGTGCCTTCAAGGTGTAGATTTGTAAGCATAATTTATTTTTTTGTCCATATAGCCTAAGGGGCCTATCATTTTAAGGATGCATCAGTGACCTTGCTTTAGTTTTTATGAACTCAAGTGTGGTTGATATTTAAGTGGTGAATACGAGAAAGTCAATATGGGCATAGCTTCTATTTGATCATTTGGCAAGGATCTACCATTCAAATATTTTGCCTGTTTGCTAGAGAAATGAATTGAAGATTTTTTGAACTGCCATTTTATTCCAAATTTTTTTAATGTAACATTTAAAATCTTTTTTGTAACTTCCTCATATGTGATAACTGCTTACGCGTATGAAGATTGAATGACAAAATTTGAGAACAAAACTCACTTAAGTGCGTCAGGTATAACCATCCTCTTCATCTTGTCATTTGGCGAAGGGATTCCCTCATAAGCCTTCAACCAAGCAAGTGCAGCAGCACCTCGCTTGGTCTTATGCGGTATCATCCTGCAACAAAATCAATAATAAAAAAATAAAAAAGGAACTTAAAAAAATATGAACCTTAAAAGAATCTAGTATAAACATTTCAAGCCCCGAACGACATCGTATTGGTCACATTACAGGAACAGTATCAACAAGTACCACACTATTTCACATCACATTCACACAGCATCGACAAGAAGTGAATGTAATACGCAAAGAGAGTTAAAGTTATGCTATGTTAATTTTAATCAGGGTAATTTAAAATCTTATGCTATGTTAGTGTTTGTTGACTGCATGACTCTGGTTTGCAACTATTTTTCTGTCTTTTATTTGCTTCATGAATATTGTGTCAGATTCTTTGAAGGGAATCCAACTTTTTATGTGTGTCATATGCTGCAAAAGTTGTACTGAGGAATCTCTGTGAAGTGATATCATGTGTATGATTTATATGGTGGATCTTGGAATGGCTGTAACAGCTTGATCTGATGAAATATTTAAGTAGATGCCTATGTGATGGTAAATTTCTTGACAACAAATAAACCTTATGGACTGGAGGAGATTTCCTAACCTTTAAAAAATTTACTTAGAACGTTTAGAAAACTGTAGTATGCTTTTAGCTTTAGATTTGATTTTCTTTTTATTTGATTTTTAAAGTTTTAACTTTGAATTTTAACTTGATAACAAATCAATTGGAGACTGGACTGTTCATCTATGTTATTTGTTGCTTGCTAAGCATTTCTTGCATTCTATTATGTATACTTTTAGATATCAATCTAATCTTGGTTTGACATGAAGAGTTTAGAAATGCCTCTGTTTAACTATTTTTGCATTGTTGTTACTTGGGCATGGGTCTTAATTCATGACTTCCTTTAATATTCTTTCTTTCTTGTTTGTGGATTCTTTTACCACGCAGTCCTGTCATACACTAGTGCATTTGTCCAATCCATTGTCTGTACTGAATTTCTTGCTTCTTGTGATGGTTGAATAGACTGGATACTAAGGTGGAAAAGTCAAGGAAGCAGTTGAAGGAAAGAAAAAACAGGGCAAAGAAAATTCGAGGTGTAGAGGAGGTAATAAAGCCTTTTCATTCTGCAATTTGAATTCAATTTTTATTTTTAGATCTCTGTCCCTTTTTTATCTTTCCCTTTACATGTTAGAAGACTTTTTTATCTTTCCCTTTCGCTTCATCAACTACTTTGTCGATTTAAAGAACTAACAATTAATAATTTTTGTTTCTTTCATAAACATGTGCCTAAGAAATCTGTTGACTTAAAGAATCTTGATATTATGCTGAAAAATCACTTGCTCTTTAGCTTTTAGGTAAAGTTTAAAATTAATATTTTAACTTCTAAAAATAAATTTTTGTAGTTGTTGTTGGGTAGAGTCATAGTTATATAAGAAAAAAGAAATTGTATCTTTGTGCCGTATATTCTTGGATTTTAATCATCAGTGCTATCAAATTTCATAATTAATTGTAAGAATTTACTACATAAATTGAAAGAAAGAAAGAAATTATAAATTAAGAGAATTATTAGTTCCATAAACAACATTTTCGAGAATTGTAAGAGACCAATCGTCTGTCACATTTAGATCAACAAAAATCCCATCGAAGGCGAATGCTTCGATCTTTTTTGTATGCTTATATAAATTTCATGGTAGTTTTTTCAAACAATGTGGCTATTAAAGAGAGTTTGTAGAAATTAATTAGAATTTGTTCAGTAAACAGGGGGCTTGTTGATTTTAAGATCATGAAACTAGCTAAACTAATGAAAATACAAACTGCAATAAAATTATATGCTATGTCTTCCGGGCATTTCCTGTGAGAGTGAATTGTACCAGAGAATATATGTTAAAGTGAAGCTCACATTATAAGCTTTATTTTTTTTAAAAAGTAATAAACTTAACATGATATTAAAGTGTTGTAACCTAATGATGGTAGGTTCAAATCCTCGCATGAGTCTTTCAGAAGTTTCTTTTAATTTTAGTAAAACCTTATTTTTTTTTGTTGTTTAATTAGTCAAGTATAATCATAAGAGACGAACATATATAATCTTTTCAAGATAAATTATCAAAAATCATAATCAGTCAAGTACAGTCATAAGATACAAACAAAATCTGTTCAAGATAAATTATCAAAAATCATAAAAAGAATGTTGTTGTCGAGTTGGCTGAGCGCTTGGCAACTCAGCTTTAGTTTGTAACTTGGTGTTAGCTCTATCGATATGACAAGTCTTTTATTAGCATGCGTAGATTAAAACTTATTCAAAATAATATGCTCATGTTTTGATACTGAACTTGATTACCTATGAAAAATTAGGATTTTAAAGGAAACAGGAACTTCCCCCCAGATGAAAAAATTCCTTCTATTTATGTAAAAATTTGAAACTTTAACATTGTTTATAATTTATTAATTACACTCATAATTGCAGCTCTCCAAATTGGAAAAATTGCTGGTAAGTAGGTTTAATGAGATCATAAAGTGAGTGAGATATAGAGGATAAAAAAATGGAGCTGGAGTGTGTAGTTGAGAACTTATAATTCACTGAAGATAACCTCATGTCACATTTAGTATGGATTTGATACAATCAACACACAGTAAATATATGTAATATCCAACTACTAGCACATACAATTCTTTGAATTTGATAATATTGTATATAGAAGGTCAAAATTGTTCTGAAATTAAAAAAAGAAAAAAAATCTATTATATCGAAGTCATGCTCAGGTATGTCTTGTTTGAGCTTCCAAGTAGCTAGCTTATAAACTAAGTGCCACATTAGACATGTCAATACTTGTTTGAGCTTCCAAGTACCTAGCCCGCTCTCTCCTCTATCGCTCTCATCATTCTGTCACTTGAAACACTCTGACAAGCCCTTTTACCGCTCAGTCGCTCGCTGCTCAATCACCGATCATCGGTTAGTTGCTGTGCGCCCTCTCTCTGCTCAGTCAGCACAGCTAATTAGTAAGTGAATTTGTTGTTCATTTCAATTGATTTGATTATTTTTTACAAACTTCTTTCTTTCTTTCTTCTATAGTTTTTCCTTCTTACATCTGCCTGGATCTCTATCTTTTATCTTTGAATTCTTTCTTCTCCTTCGCAAATCATTTCCTTGTTTCTCTTTTACCAAGTTACTCTCTCTCTGTGTCTCTCTCGCCTGTCTCTATCTCTGCTCGTCTCTTGATTTGATCTCTCTTCGTCTCCATTTTTATTTGTTTGTTTTTCTACTTTGTTGTTAGATACTAGGTTGTGTTTGCTTCATTTGGTAGTTTTTGGCACGTTTTTGTTGTTCTTTATTTTATTTTATTATTTCTTCACTTGAGGCTAGACGTGAGAGTAAGAAAAAATCAATTGTTATATTAAAGAGTCAAATCAATTGTTATGAGCTTCCAAGTAGCTAGCTTATAAACTAAGTGCCGCATGAGACATGTCAGTATTTGTTATATTAAAGAGTCAAATATGGTAAACTAATTAAATTGTGACAACATTTTTTAACAATAATTTAAAAAATTGGACTAGTGATTTTCCTCTCCTCTTTTCTCACTTCAACTCTCTTGTCTGTTGGTGTTCCCTTTCAATATTTTCCTTATTTTGAGATGAAGGATAGTAAATGATGATGAACAAGGATTCGTGGTAGTGATGGTTGATGCTGATGCGTGGCAGTGAAGATATCAAATTATTTTGCAACCAGCTCACTTTTAGTAAATCTTAAATTTGTTTAGATAAGTATTTTTATTATAGATAGAGAACTATTTACACAAAAGTTTTTGGCATGAGAGTTGTTCATATAGGAAGTTGTAAATATACGGATGATAAAGTAGCACATGGAACAGAGTACTTTATCATTTTGACTTGACTATTGCAGCACTTGGTATCTAATTTCTCCTTTCTTTTCCTTATAATCTATTTGATTATTATTACAAAGTTATCAGCTGTCCATTTGCATTTGACTACTCATAAACACTCAATTTAAGTTAATGATAGTTCCAGTAATGGCCCAGTGGTTGTCACCATAACCCATGGCTCTTATTACACAAGCTGAAACATGATCTTTTGGTCAACAATACAGACCACCAAGGATGATTATAAAAGTCATTCAGAATAAGCCACTTTACATATTTTCTTTATATTGTGTCCATAGTTCAAAAATAGGGAGAAATGAATATATGCTAAGATGATTCTTTCTACTATTTTTGAGACTTATGCGCAAGATCGTAGCATGTATTATGATTTATTTTTGTTTTGTTTTGTTTTGTTTTTGGGGATTGAAAGAAATTGCATTATACCTTCCAAATGTCTGTATTTGCTGTGTGCAATTAACATTTACTTCTCTTTTGTTTCTTGTCTATCAAATACGTAGTTTTGGACCATTGGCTTCTGAGCATATCGAATGATTAACAGATGATTCCGTGTCATAACTCTGGAAAAATTTCAATTCATTCAGTAATTGTCACATGATTAGTTTTGAAGTACTCAATTGTGATTCTCGGATGAGTCATCTTGATGTCTAATGGCTAGCTTTTGGATTGTATTAGGGTTGGCAAACAAGAAAACAGTTACAATTCAACCTGGGAAAGATCAATCTGTAGTGCTTGCAACTATTAAGTCTAAGAAACATAGTAAACCTGCTGCTTTGCTTCACATATCTATAAGGAGAAAATAGTTCCGCCGGATGGCAAAGGCTATAACAAACCAGGTAACTAAAGATTATTTATGACTGCTGGTTTTGACTGTGTATTGTTGTGTAAATTCTCTATGTGTATATACCTGCTGTGGTTGATAAAAGGTATTGGGTGAAAGTTCATGTG
Organism: Boswellia sacra; assembly: GCA_013180625.2. Taxonomy (NCBI): domain Eukaryota; kingdom Viridiplantae; phylum Streptophyta; class Magnoliopsida; order Sapindales; family Burseraceae; genus Boswellia; species Boswellia sacra. The sequence continues at coordinate 16,829 of SNVD02011672.1, forward strand.
GTCAATAGTTTTTTAAAGTTTAATAGTTTTGGAAGGGATTGTTTACTGGAATGTTTAATTTATTTTTCCCCTTACTTTTTTATGGTGGTTTGTGACTGGAAATCTTTCACTTACATATCACACTCATCTAATTCATACAATGCACAAGAAATTCCTCCATGCTCTTGCTTTACTTGTCCATTTCACCTTTTGTTTTAAATTATTCTTGGTTCTGTGTATGTGTTGAAGAAGTATTATAATATGAAGAAGGAAAGAAACAATGGCTATTTGCTGTATATATATTTCCTCAATAGGGCTGGAGAATTGAGTTAATTGTTCGAAGTTTCAATAAGTAAAATTAATCAAAACAACCAAATCTCTCTTCTTGAAGAGATGAAACGATACTCTTAATTGATTAAATAAAGATTGGTAGTTATATAATCAGCTCAGGCATTTGTCCAAATCAAGATTTACTGCAGTCCATGTACTTGTTGCTGAGTTTGTTGCACAGTACTCCTATCATTTTATGACTGCATTCCATGTACTTGTTGCTGAGTTTGTGTGACAGTATTCCTGTCATTCGGTGAAAGCAGTTGTGACTGCATTCCATGTACTTGCTGAGTTTGTTGTATAGTATTTCTGTCATTTGTTGACTGAAGTTGTGACTGTGTTCCATGTACTTGTTGTTGAGTTTGTTGCACAGTATTCCTGTCATTAGGAGAATGCAGTTGCGACTGCATTCCATGTACTTGTTGCTGAGTTTGTTGCATAGTATTCCTATCATTGGGTGATTGCACTTGAGACTACATTCCATTTACTTGTTGCTTGGTTTGTTGTACTAATCCTTTGCATCAATATATGTAACTTTTAAACTGTCTTAAAATTAAGATATTTGCCTTTTAGGAGTAATGTAGAACTGTTTCTTGTTTCACAGAAAATTATCAACGCCAACTTCAAAGCTTTTTCAGTTTAAGTTTCAATATCAGCTTCAACAACTAGAGGATTAACATTAGTCAAATAGCGCGACCAGGTATTTTTCTTATCAAAGTTATTGCTTATAATGATAAATCATATATGAAATTTGAAGTGTCAATAAAGCTGCATATTACCACATATTTTCTGGACCATGAATGTTTGTTTGAGCTTTGAGATTATCTGTTTGGATTAATGTTATGTCTCATGCATGGAGTAATATTGTAAAGCACTGTAAATGACATGTATATAGATATATACATGCTTACAATGATCATAATATTATTATTAATTAATCTTTATGCCCAATTATACGTGCCTTTTTATATTTATTGAATGTTTAGGCATTTGTTTTAGATTCTTGTGGATATTATTTCACCCATTTAATCTTGTAAATTCACCCATTCATAACACAAATCATTTCTTCGTTGCCACAACATTAAACTATTGTCTATGTATTAATAATACATATGTTACCTTTTAACCAACAATTTACTACAAATAAGAAAATACAAATTAGAAAACTTAAGTATCTAGCAAAACAATGACAAAGACTTAAAAATAAAACCTGATTTGTCTTTACCAATTATATATTTTATCCCTAGAAACACTCTTAAGCTTAATTGCTTCAACAAGTGTTTCACCAATACAAGGAATGGACAAATCTTGGATGTGGAAGGATAGGTTGTCAACTGAGTAAGACATTGGGATTAGGAATTTCTTAGATTTTGCCTCTGCCCACACAATCAACCCAAACTTCATGAGGTGCCCATGCAATGCTTGTCGTTGCTTAGACTTTCATACTAAAAATGAAGTACATCATCATTTATTCTCCAACGGGTTTGACACAAATTACAAAATTTGGATTTGGCATGGGGAAGCAAATCCAATTAGGGAACCTAGTAACTTCATCAACTCATCATTTGATGAATGCTCTTTTCCTATAGATGATGGTATATATATGGTCAATGAGGCATTCAAATACTGTGACAATGATCCGAAATCTTTGAAAATTTTACTTGAAGATGCTGAGAAGCCTTTATACCCAGGATGCACAACTCACACAAAATTATCTGCACTCATGAAACTTTATAATCTTAAGGGACATTTGGATGGTCGGATAATAGTTTTTCAGAATTACTTAAAGTAATTTCAAAAATGTTGCCACCGCACAATGAAATGCCTTCATCCATGTACGAAGCGAAGAAAACAATGGTTTCATTAGGATTGTCATATGAAAAAAATACATGCATGTCCTAATGATTGCATTTTATATAGAAAAGAGTATGCATCCTTTGGCTCTTGTCCTACTTGTGGATTGTCAAGATGGAAGAAAACGTCTAACAGCTCTAAATCTAGAAAAGGCATCCCTGCCAAAGTCTTGTGGTACTTCCCCCCAATTCCAAGGTTTAGGAGGTTATATCAATCTCCTGAGATCGCAAAAAACCTTAATTGGCATGCCAATGGTAGAATCATAGATGGAAAACTTAGGCACCCTGCTGACACCCCATCTTGGACATTAATTGACCGGTTATGGCCTACCTTTGGTGCTAAAAGTAGAAATCTTAGATTAGGAATTTTAGCTGATGGGATAAATCCACATAGTACCTTGAGTAGCACTTACAGTTGTTGGCCTGTGCTTACTGTTGTTTATAATCTCCCTCCATGGTTGTGTATGAAAAGGAGATTTATTATGTTATCTCTTCTGATATTGGGACCACGACAACCCGGTAATGACATAGATGTTTATTTGACACCATTGGTCGATGATTTGAAACTTTTATGGGATGAAGGAGTTGATATGTATGATTCTTACAGGAAGGAAACTTTTAACATGCAGGCCGTATTGTTGTGGACAATCAATGATTTTTCAGCATATGGCAACCTTTCTGGGTGTTCTGTAAAAGGGTACTATGGTTGTCCAATATGTGGGGAAGAAACATCTTCATGTAGGTTAAAACATGGTAAGAAAAACATCTACATGGGTCACAGACGATTCCTTCCTCTAAGTCATCCATATAGGTCTCAAAAAAAGGCATTCAATGGACACCCAGAACATGGTCTCCCTCCCAAACCACTTAGCGGGGAGGACATCTTACAAAAACTCGAAAATTTCCAAAATATTTGGGGGAAAAGTAAGGATAGGAAAAGAAAGAAAAGTGATCCTGATGAAAGCCAATGTTATAAGAAAAAATCAATTTTCTTCAGTCTCCCATATTGGAAACATTTATATGTTCGACACAACTTAGATGTGATGCACATTGAAAAAAATGTTTGTGAGAGTATTTATGGCACACTACTAAATATTCCGGGGAAGACAAAAGATAATCTTAACTCTAGATTAGATCTTGTAGAGATGGGTTTGAGGGAAAAATTACAACCATCCCACAAAAACAGTCGAAAATATTTGCCTCCTGCTTGTTACACGCTGAGTAAGAAAGAGAAACAGTTGTTTTGCCAAGCTTTACATGACCTTAGAGTTCCTTTTGGATATTGTTAAAATTTTAGGAACCTTGTATCCATGGATGATTTAAAGTTGGTTGGTCTTAAGTCCCACGATTGTCATGCTTTGATGCAACAATTACTACCATTGGCCTTGAGATCAATGTTGCCTAAGCATGTTCGGTACGCCATTACTAAGTTGTGTGTCTTCTTCAATAACCTTTGCACCAAAGTGGTTGAAGTTCCTAAGTTACAGAAAATTCAAAGTGAACTTGTCATAATGACACATCCGAAAAAGGATTGCCTCCCAAGTATAGGAGTGTCGAAATAATAAACCCGGTGAGTCTGGGATCGATCCACAAGGAAGGGAATTTAAGCGTTACAAATTATAAGCTAAGCAAACGTGATATGGATGATTCGAAGAGATGGCAAGATAATATCAACAAATATGAGTAAAGAACAAGTTCGTAAACAATAAATAAGAATAATTAGAATACAAGAGAAATTAACACAATAACAATGAAGGCTAAGGTTAGGGGATCCGCCCTTGATATTTCAAATAAGGATAATTAACCCATTTTAGTTATATGAATTATATTTGTTTCATTACCAATATTTATACCACTTCTTGTAAATGGGTTCAAGCATCCAATGTGCCAATCACTATATGTCTACAACAAATCAAGGTCCTAACTAGATTCGTGTCGGTAAGGAAGAACCATACATCATCTAGAAAGGATCCAAGCATTTGATGTGCCAAGGATTGTCGACAATGGATCAAGACCTCCACTTTACGAGTGGTGTCAAGATTGATTAAGAAATTAAATATAAATCATATTGAATAAACATTATAAGATTAAGATTATTAAGCACATATTAAGGGTTAGAGAATCCTTATTCTCATATCAAGAGTTTCACCCTTTCACCTTAGCAAAAGAGAAATTAGAAAGACATTATAAGAGAAAGAAAATAAAATGCAAGAAAAAGAAAATTCATTAATAACATAAACACACAAATACAAAACAAGATCCTAACCAAAGCCAAAATGATCCAGCCAAGGCCAAGATGCCCTAATGGGTCATAAGTCACCTCTATTTATAGATACATCCAGGGGCAAACTTGTCAAATTACAAGGGCATAATTGTCAAATATTAGTTGTAAATATCTTTGACAATTGGGATCATTAGGCACCGACTTTGACCATCAATTTTGACATGAAATGTTGAGAATTTTAATCACATGTCTTCATGAAAGTTGTAGATATTTCTCTCAGCTTTCTAGAACATATTGATTTTCACAATTTGGATACGTATTTTGAGAGATACGGTCCAAATACTGAGGCCTGGTCAGACTGGGCCGAGACTGTAGATGGGTTCACTTCAAGCCCAATTTTGGTCTACTAAGAGCCTGAATTTGATGATGATTGTGAAATGCAATCTTGTAGACAATTAAATCAGCTTTCCAAAACATTAAGAATTGCACCATTCTGATCTATAAATAGAGAGTTATGCCCATTTTACCAAACCTGTAACAAAACCAAAATTAAGAGGAATTAATTCCAAAGATGCAAATGCTACAAATATGCTTAATTTGAGGAATTTAATGACACTATTAATGCAATATGATGAACTAAACTCTTATTAAACATGCATATTTAAGTGTTCATCACACCCCCCAACTAGCTTATTGCTAGTCCCTAGCAATTAAAGCGTTATTATTTAGAAGTGATTTATAGAATTTTACATCCAAGGTGGTCATTATTGCACTCTCCTTGATTTTATCCAAATAAACAAACTCTCACCAATTTTATTATATTATTATTTTATTTTATTTTATTTATTGTTATTTTTATGACTCATGTACCCTTCAGTCAAGTATCAATAAACCTCCTTTTTGTGCTCAGTCAACACATGACTATGGGGCTTATTAGAAAGAACCATATCGGTTCTAATATTTGTTAAGGCTAACAACTTTAGGTAGGGGGCATTCATTTATTTTATATATATATGTGTTTTTTTTTGAAAGAATGCATCTTTAACCCATGCAGCGAGCCTTAGGCTAATGGCTCCCAGACCAGTTGGCCTTAGGGTATTAGGTGTTAAGACACCCCTTTGAGCTTAACGACTCGGGTTGCCGATGCTTTATTTTTGCTTAGAAACTTATGGATAGTGCAATGCTCAATCCCATTAAGCTTTCTCCTTAATCCATGTAGCGAGCTTTGGGCCAATAGCTCCCAAACCAGTTGGTCTTAGGGTATTAGGTGTTGAGGCACCCTCGGGCTTAATTGCTCGAATTAAGGAGGCTACGAGACCAAACTTTATCCACAATTGCTATTTTTTTTCTTTTTTGTTTCTTTTTTTTGTTTTTTTTTTTTACTTTCCCCTTCCTTTGTGTTGTTATCCTAAACAAAACAAAAGAACTCAACTATTATAACATTTCATTTGCCACCCACAATCATGCATCAAGGTATGTGTGTGTGTGTGTGTAAAGAAATGTTCATGAATACTTGCTTAATGAGTACATAAGCACACAATTTATTAAATGATAAGGTTGTGAGAGTTCATAGATTTGAATGATTCAAAGTGAAATGAATAAGACCTCATTGTTATAAAATTCAAAAATCAAGACTAAATAATATCAAGTTAGCTAAAATGAGTTCACAAAATCAAAATAAAATGACAAATTGGTTAGAATGGGTTTCAAGAGTTCAACTTGGTCCTCCTTACTCTGCCATTCCTGACCCAGAATGCGTCTCAAGAGGATTTGAACTCCTTACACCGCACTCTGAATCTAATTACTAACTCGCTTTTTTTTTTCAAGAAAAAAAATAAAATTTCAAGACACACTTATGTCTACTATCCTTCCCCCCCAACTAAATGAAACATTATCCTCAATGTTTAAATGTAGAGAGATAAAGTATAGGAGACATTACCTGAAGCTTCTGTTATTCAAGAGAGATGACCTGAAAGACTCATAAAATAAAATGCTAAAAATATAAGACAAGAAATTTAAAATTGATGGCACACATGCATATGTATAGGTAGTTGTGACTGTGGCTCACATCTTCCTCTGGTTTTACGTCCAGAAACGGCTTAAACACCTTCTGTGAGTTGGGGATATGCTTCCCATCCAGTTTTCTTGTAAACTGGCAAACAGGGTCATTTTGAGTCAGATTCCCAAGACTATAGCGTTCCTGCTCATCTCGGAATTGTGTCCACAAATTAAAAATTTCACGCTATACAAGTTCACAAGAATACGTCTCAAGAGTCACTCGGATATCATCCAAAGACTTTTTACTCAGTCCATCCTTGATGAACTGTAGCTTATCCTCTCGATTGTTAGACAAATATCCCAAAGAGCGGCAACGCTGGTTACAAGTCCATCTTGCACATTTGTGACAAACTTGTAACATTTTTGCTCTTCGTTTTTTGGCATAAGAGCTTTTTCCCAAACTTGGCATATGGGAAACAAGATTATCTGAAAACTCACAAGAGAATCGAACCTTGGCTTCAATTAACCATCTTAAATTAGCAGGAATACCTTTACGCATCAAAAACCTTAGTCTTTCTGCACGAGCTTTATAAATTTTAAGCAAATCATTTTGAGGAAGAGAGGGAAAATGTTTGTGCAATTTTGAGAGAATGGTATCCATGTGAAGAAAATGAGAGAGAAGAAAAGAAAGTGGATGCAAGGTGAGTAACAGTTTTTAGGGAACTGAAAAACCGACTTTAATAGTCACGGAGTACCGTATCCGCCACTTGACCTGGAAAAATCAATCCTTAAAAAAGATCGACTAAGGAATGGACTCTTCATTTTTGGTCCAAAATTTTCAAGAATGGTTTTACAATTAACCGTTTGTCCATTCTTTAAAAACACAATACCATTCTTTGGTTCTCATTTCAACTGCTCCAGGAGGAAAACATTTTTAACATGAAAGGCCCAGTCCAACGTGACCGAAGTTTACCAGTAAATAATCAAACCTTGATCATACAAAAGACTTTTTGTGAAGTTCAAAAGATTTTCTAACAATAAATTTGTCATGAAAAACCTTCATTTTTTATTTGTAGATTTTAGAATTTTCATAAGCCTCATTCCTGATTTCTTCAAGTTCACTCAGTTGGAGTTTTTGTAACTTGCAAGCATCATTCAAGTTTGTGTTAAATGTTTGAATGGCCCAATAAGCTTTATGTTCAATTTCCACTGGCAAGTGACAAGGTTTTCCATAAACTAATCTATAAGGAGACATTCCCAATGATGTTTTGAAAGCAGTTCGGTAAGCCCAGAGTGCATCATTAAGTCTTAAAGACCAATCTTTACGATTTGGGTTAACCGTTTTTTTCTAAGATCTGTTTTATCTCCCTATTAGCTAATTCAACTTGTCCACTTGTTTGTGGGTGATAAGGTATAGAAATTTTATGGGTTATTCCATATTTCTTCATTAAAGTTTCAAATGGTTTTGTTACAAAAATGTGTACCCCCATCACTAATAATGGCTCGAGGAATTCCAAATCTACTCAAGATATTCTCCTTCAAAAATTTGACAACTGTTTTGTGATCATTGTTTCGACATGGAATTGCCTCGACCCATTTTGAAACATAGTCTACTGCAACAAGGATATACACAAAACCACATGACGGTGGAAAGGGTCCCATAAAATCAATACCCCAACAATCAAAGATTTCAACAACAAGAATGGGATTCAAAGGCATCATGTTTTTTTTTGAAATGGATCCCAATTTTTGACAATTTTCACACGTTTTGCAAAATGCATGTGCATCTTTAAATAAGGTGGGCCAATAAAATCCACATTGTAAGATTTTAGCAGCTGTTTTTCTAGATGAAAAATGTCCTCCACATGCTTCAGAATGACAAAAGTTAATGACACTACTTACATCATTGTCGGGTATGCATCTTCTCATTATTTGGTCTGGACAATATTTGAACAGATATGGGTCATCCCAGTAAAAATTTTTCACCTCGGTTAAAAATTTTCTTGTGTCTTGAGCATTCCAATGAGGTGGCATTTTCCCTGTCGCAAGAAAATTTACAATGTTAGCAAACCAAGGTACAGTAGCAACAGAAAATAAAAATTCATCCGGAAAGGAATCATTGATAGGTGAAGTTTCAATTAATGTCTCTGTCGTTAGTCTTGAAAGATGATCAGCAACGACATTTTCGGCTCTTTTCTTATCCTTTATTGTGATGTTAAATTCTTGGAGCAATAAGATCCACCGTATCAATCTAGGTTTTGCATCCTGTTTAGACATTAAATATCTCACAGCTGCATGGTCAGTGTACAATGTTGGAGAGCGAATTAATAGAACGAAATTTGTCCATGCAAATACTAACTGCAAGTAGTTCTTTCTCAGTTGTTGTGTAATTCATTTGTGCATCGTTTAAAGTCCTACTTGCATAGTATATTACATAAGGCTTACCTTCTTTTCTTTGTCCTAAGACAGCACCAACGGCATAGTCACTTGCACACACATCAATTCAAAAGGCAAGGACCAATCAGGAGATTGCATAATTGGAGCAGTTGTTAAAAGTCCTATTAGTGTATCAAAGGCATTTTGACATTCTTGAGTCCATTCAAAGGAAGTATCTTTTATTAAGAGGTTACAAAGAGGTTTGGATATAGCACTAAAATTTCTTATGAACCTCCTATAAAATCCAGCATGCCCTAAGAATGAACGAACCTCTTTAACTGTTTTTGGTGGAGGCATATGGGAAATTAATTCCACTTTTGCTTTGTCCACTTCAATTCCCTTGGAAGACACCACATGACCTAAGACAATTTCCGAAGTGACCATATAATGACATTTTTCCCAATTCAAAATAAGACCTTTTTCTACAAACCTTTTTAGGACTTTTTCTAAGTTTTCAAGACAATTATCAAAAGAGTTTCCAAAGACAGTTAAATCATCCATGAAAACTTCTAAACAATGCTCGACCATGTCACTAAAAATGCTTAGCATGCAACTTTGAAAAGTAGCTGGAGCATTACAAAGTCCAAAAGGCATTCTCCTAAATGTAAAAGTGCCAAAGGGGCACGTGAATGTGGTCTTTTCTTGGTCTTCGAGTGCAATAGGAATTTGATAATAGCCTGAGTATCCATCAAGAAAGCAGTAGTAGGGGTGTCCTGCTACTCTTTTAAGAATTTGGTCAAGGGAAGGTAAGGGAAAATGGTCTTTTCTAGTGACAGCATTTAATTTTCTATAATCAATGCACATCCTCCAACTAGACGAGACACGAGTTGGCAATAATTCCCCCTTTTCATTTTTAACAACTGTAATACCAGATTTTTTAGGTACTACTTGTGTAGGGCTTACCCATTTACTATCAGAAATAGGATAGATAATTCCCACATCAAGTAGTTTGAGAACTTCAGCCCTAATGACCTCTTTCATGTGTGGATTTAATCTTCTTTGAGGTTGTTGGGATGTTTTGGCATTTTTCTCTAAATGTATTCTATGTGTGCAAATTAAAGGGTTAATGCCTTTTATACTTTTAAAGTCCACCCGATTGCATTTTTATGCCTTTTAAGCACTTCTATCAACTTACCTTGTTGCTCGCATGTGAGGGATGAAGAAATTACCACCGGATATGTCTGATTCTCCCCAAGATATGCATATTTCAGTCCTTCAGGTAAGGGCTTCAATTCTAACTTGGGAGCTTCATCTTCCTTGCTTTCATTCATTTGCCCCAATTCTTCAAATCTTGATTTTGAGCCTTTTTCCATCACCTGTGCACAATCCAGTAAAGAACACATATCAGAAAGATCAGGTTCTAGTTCCATACTTGATTCTAATGAATTCACTAGACAAGTTTCCAAAGGGTCAGAAGAACTCCCTTTTTGGATGTGATCTTCCACAATAGATTCGATCATATTAGCCTCCTCAATTTCATCTTCTTCTTCATGTGGTTGTTTGCACATATTGAAAACATTAAGTTCCAATGTCATGTTCCCAAATGATAGCTTCATGACTCCATTCCTGTAACTAATCAAAGCATTAGAGGTAGCTAGAAATGGACGCCCTAAAATAACAGGAATTGAATTGCTTACTTCCACTGGTTGTGTGTCCAAGACGATAAAATCCACTGGGTAAATGAATTTATCGACTTGAACTAACACATCTTTTACTATTCCTCTTGGTACTTTAATTGATCTATCAGCAAGCAAAAGAGTCACAGAAGTTGGTTTTAACTCACCTAGATTGAGTTTTTGAAAAACCGAGTATGGAAGCAAATTCACACTAGCACCAAGATCAAGTAAGCTTGTTCAATTTTATGGTCTCCAATAACACATGAAATTGTAGGGCAACCTGGATCCTTATATTTCACTGTATTATTATTTTGAAGAATAGCACTTACTTGCTCGGCTAGAAAGGCCTTCTTTTTCACATTTAGTTTTCTTTTTACAGTGCACAAGTCTTTCAAAAATTTTTCATAAGAAGGTACCTGTTTGATCACATCAAGCAAGGGAATGTTGACCTTTACCTGTTTGAAAATTTCAAAGATTTAAGAATTGTGAGTTGGCTTCTTTTGTGTGGCTAATGCTTGAGGAAATGGAGGCACAGATGAGGATTTGGTTTCCTCTTCGCTAGGTGTTGGTTTGGCAACCTCTTCCTGCCCTTTAGAGATCGATTCTTCTTCTTTCTCACAAGGGTCAGGAATGTGTTTTTCAACAATCTTGCCATTGCGAAGGGTCATGACTAACTTGGCTTGGTCAAAGTAATGGTTACTTGAACTTCCTGCATTTGAGTTAGATTGATCTTTGGGGTTTTGCAATGTTTGAGAAGGAAATTTTTCCTTCTCTTTGATGCTAAATGTAGATGCAAATTTTGCAAGAGTTTCTGACAAATTTGCTAATGTTTGAGCAGTTTGGTTATTGAAAGTCTCTTGCTTTGTAATGAATGAATGCACTGTTTCTTCAAAGTCATTCCTAGGAGGAGGAGCATATGCATGATCATGAGAATTTTGAAAATTTTGTCGTGTTTGAAAAGGGACTTGTGAAGATTGTGCATGATTATCATTTTTCTAACTAAGATTTGGATGATTTCTCCAACCAGGATTGTAGGTTTGTGAATATGGATTGTGATTTGGCCTTTTGATAGTGTTCAAGGCATTGGCTTCTTCATGGAGACATTCCCTAAAGGCAGGCAAGGTTGGACAATTATCAGTAGAATGGTTATTGTCATCACAAATGTTACAGACATTTTCTTGAATAGAATTCAATTGACCACTCTTTTTCATTTCTAAAGCCTCGGCTTTTCTAGCTAGGGATGCATATTTGGCTTGAAGGTCATGGTCTTTCCTAAGGTTGTAAATACCTCTATTAGATGTCGAGGTTTGGGCCTTGCTTAGTACCTCATAGGTGCCAGCAGTGTCCCAATTTTGTGCCTTTTCTGCTAAGGAATCTAGGAAGTCAAGTGCTTCCTTAGGGTCTTTTTCTTTAAATTCTCCTCTACACATTAATTCTACTAGTTGCCTATCTTGAGGTGTTAACCCTTCATAGAAATGTGCAACTATTCTCCAAGTTTCGAAACCATGGTGAGAACAGGTATTAAGTAGTTCCTTATACCTATCCCAACATTGGTAAAGGGTTTCCCCTTGTTTCTGAGAGAAATCAGAAATTTGTCTTTTAAGAGAATTTGTTCTATGGGTAGGAAAAAAATTTTTCTAAAATTGTTGTTTCATCTCATCCCATGAACTAATGGAATTCGACCTCAAATTTTGTAGCCATGTTCTAGCTTTATCTTTTAAAGAAAAAGAAAAAAGCTTTAATCTAATGGTGTTTATGCTACAATTTGGGTCAGTGTAGGAGCTACATACCTCTTCAAAAAGTTTCAAGTGGGAATATGGCTTCTCCATGTCAAGGCCATGAAAAGTGGGTAGAAGTTGAACAAAACTTGGTTTGAAATTGAAATGGATTGAATCTGGAGGAGAAACTACACAAGATGGTGCACTAGTCCTTACCGGATTCATGTAGTCTTTGAGGGTTCTTCGTTGGTTTTGATCATTTTGTTGCGAACGGTTGTCCCCTTCATCCGTGAATATTTCTTCATGATTGTTGGCCATGTTTTCTAAGGGAGATGATGTTTTTCTAACAAGTCTACCACTAGATGTTCGTGACCAAATTTTCATGCAAGAAAGAGAGAAGAAAAGAGAGGAAAAGATGAACACACAAAAAAAAAATTTAGATCTAAGATGAGAAAAGAGAATACTTACAATTTTGCGCGCCAATTTTTACCTTCCCCGACAACGGCGCCAAAAACTTGACACATCTGAAAAAGGATTGCCTCCCAAGTATAGGAGTGTCGAAGTAATAAACCTGGTGAGTCCGGGGTGGATCCACAAGGAAGGAAATTTAAGCGTTACAAATTATAAGCTAAGCAAACGTGATATGGATGATTCGAAGAGATGGCAAGATAATATCAACAAATATGAGTAAAGAACAAGTTCTTAAACAATAAATAAGAATAATTAGAATACAAGAGAAATTAACACAATAATAATGAAAGCTAAGGTTAGGGGATCCGCCCTTGATATTTCGAATAAGGATAATTAACCCATTTTAGTTATATGAATTATATTTGTTTCATTACCAATATTTATACCACTTCTTGTAAATGGGTTCAAGCATCCAATGTACCAATCACCATATGTCTACAACAAATCAAGGTTCCTAACTAGATTCGTGTCGGTAAGGAAGAACTATACATCATCTAGAAAGGATCCAAGCATTTGATGTGCCAAGGATTGTCGACAATGGATCAAGACCTCCACTTTACGAGTGGTGTCAAGATTGATTAAGAAATAAATATAAATCATATCGAATAAACATTATAAGATTAAGATTATTAAGCACATATTAAGGGTTAAAGAATCCTTATTCTCATATCAAGAGTTTCACCCTTTCACCTTAGCAAAAGAGAAATTAGAAAGACATTATAAGAGAAAGAAAATAAAATGCAAGAAAAGGAAAATTCATTAATAACATAAACACACAAATACAAAACAAGATCCTAGCCAAAGCCAAAATGATCCAGCCAAGGCCAAGATGCCCTAATGGGTCACAAGGCACCTCTATTTATAGATACATCCAGGGGCAAACTTGTCAAATTATAAGGGCATAATTGTCAAATATTAGTTGTAAATATCTTTGACAATTGGGATCATTAGGCACCGACTTTGACCATCAATTTTGACATTGAAATGTTGAGAATTTTAATCATATGTCTTCATGAAAGTTGTAGATATTTCTCTCAGCTTTCTAGAACATATTGATTTGCACAATTTGGATACGTATTTTGAGAGATACGGTCCAAATACTGAGGCCTGGTCAGACTGGGCTGAGACTGTAGATGGGTTCACTTCAAGCCCAATTTTGGTCTACTAAGAGCCCGAATTTGATGATGCTTGTGAAATACAATCTTGTATACAATTGAATCAGATTTCCAAAACATTAAGAATTGCACCATTCTGATCTATAAATAGAGAGTTATGCCCATTTTACCGAACCTATAACAAAACCAAAATTAAGAGGAATTAATTCCAAAGATGCAAATGCTACAAATATGTTTAATTTGAGGAATTTAATGACACTATTAATGCAATATGATGAACTAAACTCTTATTAAACATGAATATTTAAGTGTTCATCACTTAACCTTGTGTTTGCTTGAGAAATACTTTCCACCTTCGTTTTTTGACATCATGGTGCACCTAACATTACATCTGGTTAGATAAGTTAGGTTGTGCGGGCCTGTCTATCTTAGATGGATGTATCCTTTTGAGAGATACATGAAAATTCTTAAAGGATTTGTTCGGAATAGAAATCGACCTGAAGGTTATATTGCTGAGTGTTACATTGCATCAGAGGCAATTGATTTTTGCTCAGAGTATGTTGGTGTTGTTGATGGACCTATGGAATTTGATGGTCCATTGCTTGGAGGTCGGGTGTTTTCTATTTCTCAAGATGAATGGTCACAAGCACACCTATATGTATTACAAAACATGGAAGAAGTGCAACCTTACATTGAGTAAGTATCTAATTTTCTTATTTCTTCATATAATTTTAGTTGTTCGATTCCTTATTTTGTCCTATATATCTAACCAATGTTGTATTTGTTTTGCTAGAATGCATATGAAGTGGTTGAAGACTCGTTTTCCTAGGCAAGTGAAAAATGCAAAGTGGCTAAAAGATGAACACAACCGTACCTTTATCTCATGGTTTAAATTGGAGGTACATATTGAATTTCAACATATTGCCTTATGAATTAGTGTTTTCAGGTAAATAATTTATCTATAGAGCTTCAATTAACATTTTTAGCATTGATCTTTAATAGGTTGGGAATGCTGTTAATAATAATGAGGACATCTCTCCCACATTGAAATGGTTAGCAGAAAGGCCTCGTCCATATGTGAGAAGTTATTCCTGTTACGTCATCAACAACTGTCATTACCATACAAGAGAGCATGGGGAGCACAAAGTCCATTAAAATAGTGGAGTTAGCATTGTGGCATCAACAATGCAAATTTCTAGTGCCAAAGACAAAAATCCAATAGTTGGGGATCTAACTTTTTATGGTGTAATTAACAAGATATGGGAGTTGGATTACCACTCCTTCAGCTTCCCTGTGTTTCAATGTGATTGGGTTGACAACAATGGGGGTGTTAGAGTTGATGAATTCGGGGTGCCATTGGTTGATCTCACTCGTGTCGGACACAAGTCAGATTCATTTGTTCATGCTTCGCAAGTTAAGCAAGTATTTTATGTGACTGACCAAAGTGATGAAAGATGGTCTATAGTTCAGTTCACCTCCGATAAATGTTACAAAATAGATAGAAGTCAAGATGAAATACCTTTATTGGTTGAACAACATCCATTCACAAATGCTTTACCTGCGGTTGACTCCATTGACACGTTTGAGGATGATGAGAGTGGGTGCCTTAGAGAGAATTTAGATGACATATGGATTGACAACAAAACTATCAAAAATTTGCAATAAATGTTAAAAGGTTCACCTTATCCAAAATTATAAATGGTTTAACTTTGTTTATTAATTGTATTATTTTGAAACATCATTATTGTATTAGAGTATATTGCATATTCCTTGTACATTCCATAGTAACAGGTGTATTTAATAGATTAATAAAATGTTGTGTATTTTTTTTTTTTGCAGGAAAGCGGCAATAGAGGAGGATGGCAATAAAGAATTGAATGATGGTCAGAATAGTAGGGAGGCACCAACAAAGCGCAAGAAAAGAGGCATATGCAAAGGAGTTAGAACAAACAAAAAAAATAAAGGTGTGAAGCTGCTGATTATAACTACCACCAACGGGGTGCCAATTGGGGAGAATAGGAATGCACTCATATCCACTATTGGTGTTTTGGCACGTGATTCAGTCCCTATTACATATCCAAGTTGGAGAGCTGTGAAAGACAAGTATAAAAACAAGATATGGGAAGAAATTAAGATACTCATCTTAATCTATTATGATGTAACAATGTTGTGTATTTGTTTTGTTTTGTTCTAATTGTTTAAACAATTTTTGTAGAGCAAATTTGACATTGATGACAAATGGAAGACTTATTTGTTGCAAGAAGCTGGTACAGCTTGGAAAAATTTTAAGTTTTGGTTGACTAGTAGATTCATTTTGCCAAATAAGGATGATCCTACAAAAGTGAAATATCCACCGGAGGAGTATCGCTGCAAGATTCAACAAGAAGATTGGGACAAATTTGTTGCAAACCATTTGAGTAATGAGTTTCAGGTAAATATTCTTATTTAATTTGTTTGCATCAGTTTGCTCAAATCTGGAATTTTAGCATGAGAGGTCATCATAACTTAAATTTATCTATTGGTGTGCTTTTTAGGTTGTATGTAAGAGAAGTTATTGAAGGATGATGTAAAAAAATTGCATAAGTACATGCCTTATAACATCTAGCTGAGTTAATTAATGTTAGTTGAGTTAGATTAGTCTTTTTATGTGAAAGACTAATTCATTTTCTGATCTGAATTTCGTTTCATTAAGTTGAGTTACACAAAATGTTTAATGATCTGAAAAAATTTAATGCTATAGGTTAATTTATTTTGTTATTTGTATGTAATGACATATGAAATTTATTACAAAATTTGAAGAAATATCGTGCAATTCAAAGCAAGAGAAGAAAGATGAACAAATATGACCATTGTACTGGACGATCAGGTTATGCAAAGTTGGAAGAAAAAATGGTAATATGGTTGTTTTTAGTTATGTGAGTGTTTATGGTTTTCATACCAGTGGTATTTAGCTTATAAATAAGATAATTTATTTATTCCTTAATATGTGTAGCGAGAGGAATCTGGGGATTGGACTTCACCAATAGATCGAGCTGATTTGTGGGTGCAAGCGAGAAAAAGAAAGAAAGATGGTAACTACCATCCGAACGTGGCTCCTATTGTGGAGAAGATTGTGAGTAATTCTATCTACTTAGCATTAGAATTTATGTTTTTATACTTGTTGGGACAACCTGCCCAACAAAAAGTATAACTCTTACGTAATAATTTTGGTCTGTTATAGGATGAGTTAAAGGCACAATCAGCATCGGGCGTTATAGACACTTCAGATTGCAATGATATTCTTGCCCGAGCATTAGAGAGAGGCGAGCATAGTGGGAGGGTGAGGGGGGTGAGCAAATTTGTGACTCCTTCAAAGTATTTTTCGAGATTAGATCGAACTTATGAAAGTGAAAAAATTGTGGAAGACTTGAAAAAACAGATTGAGGAAAGAGATGCAAAGATAGCCCTTCTCATCAGCCAAGTAGCGTCAGTTAAGTCGCGAGGGTCAAGTAACATAGTGGCAGAGGATCAATTCAATTTTGGAGTACATAAATCTGAGGACATGGTGAAAACTCCATCTGTGGCATCTGACAAGGTCTCAAGTGAAGCAGTACATGCAAGGAGCACTAGTAAAGTGGAAAAGGAAATGAAATTGGAAGATGAGAAGGATGGTGTGAAGGAGCAAACTCCACATGCTCAAACTACACAAGTAAGAATATATTTGAGATTTAACGGTATAGATATAAATATTTTTTTTGACCTTTTGTTTAGTTATGCAAAATCATTTATTATTTTCTAATTTGTTTCAGCCTAGATGGTGTAATTTGAAAGTGCAACTAGATGGAGAGACAAAGGCAATTGGAAAAATTTTGACGGAAGGGGATCCAAACATGTTGGTATGCATTGAGGTTTGTTTCGATCGAGTTGCCATGCTACCTATACAGTTGAATGAAGATATACCGGAAACCATATATGATGCAGTAGGGGAACATGTGGAATGGCCTGCACATCTTGTTGTTGAAACTGATGAGGTAATGAAGAATCAACATCGCTCAATTTGCGTTTTATTTATCATTTGCCTCAATTTAACCTTAAATGCAAGAAATTACTTTGATTTTTTGAGATTTTTAAACATAGGATGCAATTGAATCAAGCCCACCAAAAAAGAAAGTCAGCTAGGAGTTGAAAGCACTGCAAAGGGATGAAGAAGAAGGTAAGAAGCAAATCCCAAAACCTGATGCAGTGGTGATGCTTGAAGGATTAGTGAACATTAGGGTGAACAAGGATAAAGACATTAAAATTCAGTTTGAGGTTGGATTATTTGGGTATGATGTTGCAATGTATTTGTCTCATGGTGATATGAGGTGCATCATCGAGTACAAGGAGCTAACGCAAAACTGCATCTCAATTTATATGAGGTTTGAATATATTTCATCTTTTATGCCATTGTTGATTAAGTTTATTGCTTGGTATTGACTATTATGCATATTGGAAATAATCAGATTTGAGGAAGATCTGTTTACATTTTCTTTTTATTTTTTGTTCTATTTTCATCATCATGCCCACATACAATAATGATGTTGATTTATATTTTTGTTTTTTTACGTGTTGATGTTATACTTTGGGAGCTTGACCCTTTACTTTGAAGGATTTTTTGGTACTAATTTGATTTGAGATATTATATTGTGGAAATGTGAAAGCCTTTTAACAAGAGAGGTTGTGCAATATAGCTTAAAGGCACAAGAGGGCTGTTTTTGCAATATTATGCATAGCTAAAACATTATTGGTAGATATGTATTCAAAATTTCACAACAGGTTTAAGTTTTCTTATATCATATTCATTTGTCTAAGAGATATGTTGTTTCTATTTATAGTTACTTGTCTATGAATATAGATGCTGTTTTTTACTGTCGATACTTTACTATCATGAACAACATTTACTACATTTTGAGATATGTATTCAAAATTTCACAACAGGTTTAAGTTTTCTTATATCATATTCATTTGTCTAAGAGATATGTTGTTTCTATTTATAGTTACTTGTCTATGAATATAGATGCTATTTTTTAATGTCGATACTTTACTATCATGAACAACATTTACTACATTTTGAGCTCAGTTTTTGGTTTCACTTTGAAAGTTCATTTATTTAATTAATTGATTTGCTTTTTTGTGGTAAGTGAATGGCAAAAGTTCATTGATTGTATTTGTTATTGTAGTTATCTATATGGGACATTAGAAGGAGGATCAGCCACACAATAGTTTGGCTTTATCAACCCCTCAACAGTCCTACCAAACAAGCTTCAAGATGCTAATTTGCGTGCTGACATGTCTGAATCAATTGCGAAGAAGCTAAAAAGTTTCAAAGATAGGAAGTTTGTTTTTCTTCCTTACAATCCAGGGTATATTTTCATTATTAACATGTGTTAATTTTATTTATATAGTTTGATTTCTTTTTTTCCAGTATTTTGCACTAAAATTCACTTATTATAATTTGTTGGCAGCTACCATTGGACTGTGATGGTGTTTGACATGAAAGCCTTCAAAATATATTTTCTTGATTCAATGAGGGGAACTATTGGTGAAGACGTTAAAGAAGTTATAACCCGGTATTTTCATGTCATTCTTAACATAAAACTATTGGTGTTTTGGAAGTTTATGAGTAATTAATGTTAATTATATGTGCTGGTAGGGGGTTTGCGCCTTACCGAGAATTTGTTGGAAATAAAAAGAAGAAGAAAGTTTACTGGATTTCAGTGAAGGTATAATTTTAATGGTTTTGGTACTCGTATGACATTTCAACAATGTGTAAACATAATTATTATGTCAATAACAATTTATTTACGGATATATAGGGCCCAAGACAGGTGGAAAACTTTGAATGTGGGTATTACATTCTAAGATATATGAAAGAAATCATGTTAGACCCTAGGATCCTATGTGAGAAGGTGAGTTGGTGTCAATTTTACTTGTTTATCAAGTTTGGATATTGTTAGAGAAGTAATTATGCTTGATTATGTTGCAGTTCAACAAGAAAGAATAATTTAATGATGAAGAGATTAATGATATCAGATCTGAGTGGGCAAAGCATGTTACCCAACTTATATTATTGAAGCATGCCCAGGAAAAAGCTTGAACATAAGGTTGAATACAAGAAATAATTTAACTTATACATAAGGTTTTCATATTTGTCAATTCTTTCTAACAAGTGTATTTCTAATGTTGCATCCTTGCAGATTGAAGAAGTTATGTTGATTGATTTTGTTGATATATGTGGTGTACAGTTGCTAACTTATTTTTTGGGGATCGTAAATTGGTGGGTTAATTTCTTGTTTATGTTCTTTTTTTGATTCTGTTATTTTAATTTATTT
Organism: Boswellia sacra; assembly: GCA_013180625.2. Lineage (NCBI taxonomy): Eukaryota > Viridiplantae > Streptophyta > Magnoliopsida > Sapindales > Burseraceae > Boswellia > Boswellia sacra. The sequence continues at coordinate 36,919 of SNVD02011672.1, forward strand.
TGTGTATATATGTATATATATTGATTCTTTTGTTTTTGGGTGTTGGTGTGGATTTGCTTGTGTAGACCAGACATCGAAGGGGCTTTTGGCTAGATCTCTTGTTTATATGGTATGTTGTTTATTTATGTTGGGAGAAATATATATATAAATTTGTAATGCCAATTTATGCTGATAAACTCTGCCAACTTATGCTGGACAGATTTGGACAGGACACCTGTTTACTTTTAGCTTAGCTAACAGCCTAAGTGAATAGAGCTCAAGTTTTAGTTTTCTTCACTCTTGTGTGAAAATTTTTATTTGGTTCTGATTTGGTGTTTTATTATCGCAAAATTGGAGACTTTTAGGGTTTTGAGATTGCGTCTTACGTGGTGCCATTTTCTCTACCAAGCTGGTGGATGAATACAAGGGAGTTAATGGGTTGCGGTTTTGACTTATTATATTTTCCATCTTTTTTATCGGGTTGGGGCCATTTGGGCTACGCGGTGTAGATGTTTTGTTTTTCTGAAGCTCAAGCGAAAACATGAGAATAGAGATAGACATCATTACCAACTAGTTGTGTAGCTCGTCATTTCACTGGCTTCTTTCTGCCACTAGTGGTAAAGTTTGTATCTTGCCATGTATCATTGGCAAACCTTCTTTTAGATGCACGGTAGCCATCTGTGCAAACAAGCAGCTACCGGAATTTAATAGGTCATCATAAATACTTTATTATTCTGTAGCAGTTGATTATAGTTTGGGACTGTCATTTCTTTTACTGTAGCAATTTACAGGATTCCCTCTTCTATTTAAGGCTTTTTTGCTGTTTATTTCCATGCAAGCAGATCGTTTTACCACCTTTGTCACAAGAGCACTCTTATTCCTGTTATTTATTTAATTTCTGTCCCCACTTAAGTTGCCATGAGAACATGAGGAAGCATTGATTTTAAAACATTATATGAGTGGTGTCTTGATTTATGATTCTATTTTTCGGTTACATGTTGGGCATGCCACTGTCTTTGATGCCAAAATGTCTATGATCTTTGTTATGTAACTCTCAACCATATGAAAGCCTGAGAACAGACATAATATGCTGGGTGAAATAAATTCCAGATGTCTGACAAATTTTAAGGGTGTTTCCATAAGCTCAACCTATTATAGTGTTGTTTGGGTATTGATTTAGCATTAGTCCTATTGCATGAATGCTTAGCACATTATTAAGTAATATTTGTAATGTCTATGATTATCAACTTGCTCCTCTTTCTAGTTTAGACAGAAGGCAGGGTTAATACAGATATTTTTGTTTTTTTCCTTTTTCTTTTTCCACTTTTATCACCTTTTTGCAATAGTAATTACCCTAATATACACTTAGCAGAACAGAAAATATTATTTCAAGTGACATTTCTATTATGACAGGCATTGAGATACAAGAGTCCAGACGTCTATAGGTCTTGATAATTTTTAATGCCAGTAAGGATGAAAGATTACTGTTCTGACAAGTTTTAGTTCTTGTTCTCCTATTATTCAATTAATGTAGTAGCTGACAAATCGATAAGGTCTTTTATGCTTGGCTGACATTTCAAATTGGGCGTGAAATTATGAGTTTTGCTTTGTGGTCTATTTACATGGTTTTAAAAGTTTGTTGCAGAATGGGAACTCCCACTTATGGTTTCTGATCTTTTCAGATTTGCTTTTTGTAGGTGAATGGGTTGCATGCTCTGTTGGGGCTAATTTTACACCACATATCATTACTGTTAATACTAGTGAGGTATGCTTAGACCATAGCATGTGTCTTTGAGAAATTATTTCTTTCCATTTTTGCTGGCTTCGTGGCTTCAATGCAAAATCGCCTAAATTTCATGGCGGGAAAAAGGAGGGTGGAGATAACAGTGAATATCAGTCAGGCTTTAGGCCCTTCCTCGCTTTGTCTTTCCCTGAAATCAAATTTAACTTGTATATATGTTTGAGTATGCTTGAAAATCTAAGTCAGAATTTTCTTTTCCGAAAATTGAATATATATATATATATATTCAACTTGTATATATGTTTGAATATATATGCCTGAAATCACATTTAACTTGTATATATGTTTGAGTATGCTTGAAAATCTAAGTCAGAATTTTCTTTTCCAAAAATTGAATATATATATATATATATTCAACCTGTATATATGTTTGAATATATATGCCTGAAATCACATTTAACTTGTATATATGTTTTGAGTATGCTTGAAAATCTAAGTCAGAATTTTCTTTTCCAAAAATTGAATATATATTATATATACATCTAAAATTTATAATATATAGGTCTTGATAATTTTAATGCCAGTCAGGATGAAAGATTAGTGTTCTGACAAGTTTTGGTTCTTGTTCTCCTATTATTCAATTAATGGTATCAATCAATTCTATTTGTATTATGTAGAAAGACTATAATTTTTTTTAAAAACATTTATAAATATATATATACATACTTGACGGTTATTCAAATGTTTCTAAAATAACAAAACGTCAAATATGGGCGGAATATGTCATATTTGACGGTTACCTATTAAGAAACAGTGAAATATGAGCTAAAAATTAAGATAATATTTGACATAATCAGTCAAATATGAACCAAACCGACAACAGTCAAATATGAGAAGAGTCAAATATGAGCCAAAATATTGTCGGTAAATAATAATAACCTAATACTTGACGGTTATAAGGAATCAAATATGGAAAAATTAGGTTTTCATACTTTTCAAGTAAATAGCTCACATATTTGACGGTAAAAAACAATCAAATATGTTCCGTAAAAGAGTCAAATAATGAGCCAAAATATTTGTCATACTTGACAGTATTAAAAAAGTCAAGTATCTGCTCACATACTTGACGGTCAAGAGTAATCAAATATGAAAAATTTGTTTTTCTCATACTCATACTTGACAGTACTGAAACGGTCAAATATTAAAGTATTAATACTTGACTGTCAAAAGGAGTCAAATGACTTGTCAAAAGGACATATTTGACGCTCAAAGGCAATCAAAAATTTTTTTTGGTAAAGAGTCAAATATGAGCCGAAATATTTGTCATACTTGACGGTTAAAAGCAATCAAATATAGAGAATTCGTTTTTGTCATAGTCATACTTGACAGTGCTGAAACGGTCAAGTATTAAAGTATTAATACTTGACTGTCGAAAGGAGTCAAATATTATATATTTTGCTCACATATTTGACGGTCAGGTAACTTACCGCACAATACTTGACGGTTCAGAGCAGTCAAATTTTCAAAAATTCGACCGTTAGGTTTATAATATTTGACGGTTACTGTCAAATTTTATAAACAAAATTTAAAAAATTGGACCGTTACTTTATCATAATTGACGGTTAATGTCAAATATATTTCTTCAATAAACCGTCAAATAAGGCCTAAAATTTGAATCCAAGGGTATACAAACTTGACTCTTTTGTAAGTCAAATAATGATAGAGGGAATATTTGACTGTTTGACCAACGGTCAACTATTATCATATTTGACGGTGACATATATGACACGTAAAAATCGTCAAGTATTATCATATTTGACGGCTAAAAACAGTCAAATATTTGCTTTTTTCTTGTAGTGTATTCTTGTTTCTTCATTATCCTAACTACAATTGGACTGACTTCATGAATCATGGCCACATGAAAGCTTCCCATGTAAGGTATTTCTCCAACCTTCACACTCAAAGTAGCGGGTACAATTGTTGTGACTGCATGAATGGTCACAATCTCCCCATTCATGTTGAATTAGATTTTCTGATACAAATTGGAAAAAGCTGTACCAAGTGGATGGAACCGTGCTCAGCCTAACAAAGCAATAAATGTGATTGGAATGTCAAGAATCGTAAACTATGTCATCACGTCAATAGGCCTAGTCTTCACTAATGCCTTGAATATCCCAATAGCACTCATTTTTTAGTCATCATAGGCCCTGATCACCATCTCACAAGGCTCAAGTTCATCTTCACTAACTTCATATTTGTGTAATATCTTCCTAGGCACAATGTTGATGGTGAATCCATCATCCTCCATGATGCAAAGGGACGTCTTCCCACCAATCTCTATGGTGATAAATAATGACTTGCTATGATTCCTTCCTTTGAAAGGTAGATCATCATCGATAAAGGTGATCACACCCTTCTCATTTACCCTAGTGGGTTCTCTTCCAGTCATAGCAGTCCACATCTCATTCGGAGTAGCAGCCATTGATATTTCTACTTCTACCAAAGCTTTCGCCATGGCTTCTCTATGCTTTTGGGATGAAATCAACAAGTCCCAAATGCTAGCATTCGCTTGGGTTTTCTTCAATTGCTTGATGACTTAGTCTTCTTCTTTGGTTTCTTCCTTGGCAACTTCTTTACCCTTCTCGATTGGTTTCTACTTCTCATTCTCATGGTAAAATCTACCACTCTCTTTTACTCCTTGGACATTCTCACTCTAACCCTTAAGTGTTTCTCCCTCATCTCTCACTTCTTCCTACTCTTTATCACTACTAAAGTCAGCCTAAAAGTTTGGAAAGGTCTTCACTTTAGGGATGTCATCCTATATTCCTATAACTCTGACTTCTTTATACGTTCTAGGTAAACTCTCTCTCCTCACAAGGCTCTAAACTCACTCTCTTTTTTTAGCTTTGCTACCCTTCTTTAAGTTGAGCCTTCTAGGTGGTAGACCTCGTCTATACTTTTTTTAGCCATCCACTTATTGGCAAAGGCACTTGATGGCCTGGACTTTTTCCTGGTAGAAGTATGTTCTTCTTCTATCCCCCCTTCTTCTTCTTTTTCTTATTCTTTTTCCTCATGGTCATTAAGGCACATAAATTCAGGCTCTAGGCTTTGTTTGACTCCTTTTATTGCAATTTTGGTCCATGCACCCTTCTTAGTAAAATATAGGCCACCAAAAGGAATGGGCTTTTCTTCCACCCTTTCAATGATCACTTTGAGCTTTTCTTTTCTGGGCTTTTCGGCCTTGAGCTTCTTGTTTGTGGCCACTTTTTAGTGGACCCTTCTTGTTGTTCAACCTTGGACTTCTCCCTTTTCTTGGCTTTCCCAACCTCGTTAAATCTACTTTCTTTAAAAGGACTCATGACTTGTTCCTCGATCAAGCCCAACCCAATCATGTTAGTCATTAGAGGTGGTACTCAGTTGTAATTGGGTAGCAGATTGGTTCTTATGTTGGGCTTTTGTTTCTCTAGATCTGGAATATGGCCTTTATTGATAAAAACTTAGATCTCATGACGGAGACGAGTGTAATAGTCAATTTTATGTCCATTCACTTGGTGGAACTCATATTTCTCGTGATGACTTCAATTCCTTGGCAATGGATTTGGAAGCTCTCTTGGTGGCAATGGTTACAACATCCATTCGGCTCTCAATCTTGCAAAGATTTTTGACAAAGGTCTCCGAAAACGACTAACTTTTCTTTGTTGGGTGATTGCTTTACCTCAACATGCTTCGTGCTAGACCCACTAGCTGATGATACTGCCCTTGATTTCTTTTAGGGTAGCTATTGTTACTTCTCTTTTGCCTAGCCTCCAAATCCTTTATTTGGGTACCTAAATCATATAGGTCTTCAAAGTATTTTATTGGAAAGTATGCCAGTTTATCGCTAATGAAGGCATGGGCTCCATTGATGACCATACGGACCTGTTCCTTCTCCACGAGCCTTGTGATCATCTTAGCAGCTTTGGTCTTCCAACAGACCAAGTACTCTAAAAAGGTCTCATTGGGCTTTTGGCGAGTTGCCTCCAAATCCCTTAAAGTTTCTCTTAGTTAGGTGTTGCGACGATACTGTTCTACAAACTATTCGAATAGTTTCCCTTAATCTTCTCGGTCCTTTTTAGGAAGATAATGGTACCATACTACTGCATCATCTTCTAAGGATAGCATTAAGTAATTCAAAATGTGCTCCTTTGACAAGGGAGTGGTGGCCACGACGGTTACATATTACCTCAAATGTGTCTTTGGATTGCCTTCTTTGTTAAACTTGGGCAAGTTTGGTAGGCAAAACTTTAGAGGCAAATCATTGTCCCCAAGGAGCAAGATGTCATCTAGGTCTATGACTCCTTTTAGTCCCTTCTTCTTCAAAAGAGATTGGACCTTCTCCATGTTTTTGGCCAACTACTTGACCGATTCAGGCTCTTCTTGGCTGGCTAGGCTTTTCCCCTCATCTCTACCTTGGTTAGTCTCACTATCATTACCACCATTTCCTTTAGGCAGTGGTTGGTATGTGCATTAGGCCCGCGGTTGGTATGTGCGTTAGGGCCGCTTCATAGAGCTTTAATGAGTTGGGCCATTTGTTGTTAAAAAGCGGTGATGTCAGCCCTCACTTGAGCCATTTTAGCATTTTTATTATTAGGTGTGGCCATTTCGACAATTGGTTCCTCTTATCTTGTCAAGCGACCACCTCGTCTAACGTTATATCTCCCACACACATAAAATAAAGTCTCTTCTCGTAGGATTTTTGGTCTCATTCCCAAATCGTCATTATCATAGGATGTGGGAATGCAAGATTCTTTCACCTATTTCTGCCATACAAGTTGATGTTGGATTTTTCATGATAACATGACTTTTAGACATCATGATCACCTCAACTTAGGCACATGTCCCCATTTTGTTCTTGTGGGTGACATAAAATATGGCATTTGTTCATGGTTCCATGAGGTTTGAGTTAATTTTATTTTAATCAATGATATGTGCTCAAAGTTGGTGACACCAACGTGAGTTGTCTAGGGCTCGAATAGAGCCAAAGACTTCTTATGCCAATGCCACATTGCTATTTCAGGTAGTTAGTGCTGTGTGAAGTGTAGTGATGTAAGGACTGAAAATATCAACCTGCAGTATTAGAATTTGGTATCTCTATCAAAATCAACTTCTCTTATCCTCAGTGGAGTTGCCACTGTGAACAGGGTTTTATCCTGTCAGAGCATTTGCAACCTCGATACTGTATCAAAGCCTCTTTTGAGACTTAATGGAAGACAAATGAGCTATGAGCATGCATGGAGAAATAGAGTTGCCACCCAATTATTCAATTGGGAATGAATGAGGGTAATCCGATCTCTCACTTCATGACCTAAACTACTCTCGTCCCTTGAGAGATGGGTTAAGGAAGTTAAGTATGAGCCATTTGCCTCACCTGGATTAAAATCGAGCCTCCACTAAGGTATACAAAATTAGAATAGCTAATGCTGCTATGCAAACTTTGGGTTTTTCATTTTATGCACACATTATTCATTTTATCTTTATTAGTCATGTGAGGTGATATTCAATCAATGACAACTATATATTCATACATAGAAAGAGGAAGGAGAATACATTACATTTCTTTTAAACATGGGGGAAGGGGAAGAGGATTACATTGATTATTCTTCAACAATAAAATGTAGTAATTATTCTTTAAATACTTCAAAAATATTCCATATATTCATAAAAGAAATCATTATTCCATATATTCATAAAAGAAATCATACATTTGAATATCAAATATAAACAATCATTTCGAGACTTAGTAGATAATGAATTCCTCACCACTATATATGACTTTATTCAATGTCTATCAAGCCTCTTTCATAGCATTGTTCAAACATGCATTCAATTATTCTAAATGATGATCCCTGACCATCATTGTGAGTTCACCACCACTTCATGACATCATACAATCAAATATAGTATATTCATACATGTGTTCATCTCAATCAATTAGAATTCTAACTAAAGCCATAATCAATAATCATGGCACTTCGACCTAAATTTGATAATTCTATCGTGGTAATTCTTCTTAAACATGATTATCATGGCATATTCTAGCTTACTTCAAGTAATCATGGCAAAACATGACTATTCTAGGCTCATCAAGCATTCAAAGGGCAATTAAGGTAATTCACTTCTATTCTATGCTATTTCCTAGCATACTTAAAAGCAATTATAAGTCTTTATAACATGATTCTAATCATGTGCTCTTAAGCATGATTCTTAACATGTGCTCCTAAGCATGATTTTAAGCATTTATAAAGAAAATAAACTCTTAAACATGTTTCTAATAAAGGAGAGACAACAAACTTATCTTGATACGTTTATCCATCTCACAAAACAAATGAGGGTTAGAACAGTTCATAATAACCTGAAATATTCTTCTAAACATCAAATAAATCCTAAACATGCTCGTTCTAAGCATAATTAAACCTAAACATGCATAATTCTAAGCAAGAAAAAATAAAGAAGAAATAAGGAGGGAGAAGAGAGAACTGCTCTCTAGACATACCCTTTCCAGGTTTAGAGCGATTTAAGACATCTGAAAACTTCAAACTAGAAAAAAATTCTTGAATTCTTGAGCGCATCTTCAAGAGGGAGAGGAGAGGATTTCTGGATGCCTTAGAAGTGTGGAGGGGTGTTGTTCATATAGGAGAGTGTTAAAGCTGAAAAAGGAAGAAGAGAATCAAATATGAAAGGCTTCTAATGAAATTTTCCATATTTGATGGGACAACAGTCAACTGACTGTTGGCAAATCGTCTATTAGCAGTCTAATAGTCGATCGACTGTTGAATAATTATAGCCTATCGGACTTTCCTAATATGCAACTTTTTAGTGTAGTCCCTTTTGACCTTTTTCTATTCGATCATGCCTAACTTTTCAAGTTCAACTCCGATTTATGATCCATAAATTTCTATAAAAACTAGACATATATAGCTTTGCAAGATATATGATTAATTAAAGATTCCTCTTGGATTAATTTCTGTGATTTTTTGAAGTCATGTGTCAGTTTTTAAAACTATTGGTTGATGCCTCCTCCCTCTTTTTCTTTTGCTTCCAAGGGCATTTTGATCATTTGCTTTGCTCAAGATTTATCCTCATTTCATCATTGAGCCTCAAAGATCCAGTGTCTATAGATAGTCGATTAAGTCTTCAACCAAACTATAGCAATAGCTGGTGAAATCCTTGATCGGCCTATAGCAGTAGTCGATTGAATCCTCAACCAGTCTATAGGAATAGCTAGTGAAATCATTGATCAACTTGTACCAATAGTGAATTAAGACCTCAAGCTAGCTTGTAGCAATAGCTGGTAAAGTCCTCAATCAACTTGCAGCAATGGTCAAGATAGTCGATTAAGTCCTCAACCAACTTGCAACAATAGTTGGTGAAATCCTTGATCGGCCTATAGCAGTAGTTGATTGAATCCTCAACCAGCCTATAGCAATAGCTAGTGAAATCCTTGATCAACTTGTAGCAATAGTGAAATAAGACCTCAAACTAGCTTGTAGGAATAGCTGGTAAAGTCCTCAATCAACTTGCAACAATGGTCAACAGGACGGCGGAGTTCAAACACCTAGTAGGTAAGTATGCTTATAGTGTACTTTCTTAGTGTTTAGGTTCCATAAACCTCTCTAAAGTAGGGGATAAAACTATAAGCACTAAAGAGTACCTTATTGTTTAAAGCCCGATGATGATAAACCAAAGGATCAAAGCCGAAATAGAGCTCGGTGTGTGAAAACATAAAAAATCAGAGCTCTGGACCAAGACCAAAAGAAGTAGAAAATAAGGTTCCTTCACCTAGGTTGCATGCTAGTGAAACTGGCGTAAGCTAGTTTATTCTGGCATGCACCTATTTATACTAGCGTGCGCCAGTTAGTACTAGCATGTGCTAGTTTAACTGGCGTGAGCCACTTGTGCAATAGTCTATAAAAAACCTATTTTTCGAGAAAAAAGAGGTTGGCTGCTATTCTTGAAATTTGTGTTATATGTTTCCTCGATTCTAGTGATCCTGAAATACTATCTTTTTACCCTTTTAGTGATTTATGAGAGCTTTTCAGCCTGTTTCCTTTGAGTTTTGTACACTCCAGCTTCGTTTTGATGACTTGGTGAGCCCAAGGGTAATGACAACACTGCCACATCTCCTTTTTTATGATTAAATGTACATTTTCTTTATGCTTTCATACTTCTCCACATGTAAGTGGTGCACATCGATGTTTTACATGTTGCTATCATATTGTTAATAATGCCTTGAAGAGATTGATGGAAGTGTGACTGGGTAAGTAGCAAGTGGCCTCACATTGTTGGTGAGGCATTTGCACTGAACGAGATGATTTGAAGTAGCAAACTGTGAATGGACTCGTATTGACGACGAAGGATTCACCTTGAAGATTGGAGGTTTGGTAGGATGAATTGGTAATATGGGACGGAGGTAGGCCCACATTGTTTGGTGGGAAACCTTATTGAAATGGATATGGTGGTTGGGTTTGCTGTTGAAAGGGTAGTTGAAACACTGGGGCATTCACATTGATTCGTGAAAGACTCGTTTTTCAATGGTAGATGTAGTCCATGGCATATTCGTGGATATCATGTTTGATTGAACTTTGGAACATTGGAAGTGTTTTAATTTCAATTTCGTTATCTTGAATTGTTTTCACGTTCAAGCTTATTTTATCACATTAGGTAAGTAGATGTAATCATGACCTCGTTATCTCACATGTTTGATTGCACATATGTTTAAGTTCCTATCTCTTACTTATGGTTAAGTCACCTCACATGCAATAAAAGACAAAATTCGTTGTGTGCATTTAAAACAAATTAGGATCTAAATAGGCAAAAATTAACGATCGAAAACCATAGCCTTGGTAGACCTTAGTGGAGGCCAAACTTTGATTGGATAGATTGAAGATCCGTACCTAGCTTTCCGAACCCCTCTCTGAAGGATGAAGGTGGTTTAGGTCTAGAAGTAAGGGATCGGACTATCGTCACTCAACACTTTATCTCGCGGTTAAAATTACTTGGGTGACGACTTCAACGCGACTCTCATGGCATGACTCTTGAGCCTTCGTGTCTCGACGTAGGGCCCACCAGTGAAAAAGGACCCCCTCGCCTACACTTGATCCTACAACGACATGTCTGGAATCGATAGAAGCACCGTCAAGCACACAATTTTGACGTATCCGTAGTGAAACTAGTTAAGTAGAATTTGAGGAGGTTGAGATCGGAATGGGCTTAAAAGATCAAGGAAGAAGTGTCCAAGCAAATGAAGCTAGGTTGTTAGATATAATGAATTATTCAAAATGGTTAGCCAACATCTCGTGTCTATGCCAATAACGGTGGAATGGTCTGTATACGTGTCGATTATCGAGACTTGAATAAGGCGCTTGCCACAGGATGATTTTTCCTTACCTCACATAGATGTGTTAGCAAATAGTGCTGCAGCCAGTGTCATGTTCTCCTTTATAGATGGGTTTTTCATATACAACCAGATAGTGATAGCTAACAAAAACAAGATGAAAATAGCCTTCATTATTTAGTAGAGAACTACTGCCACAAGGTGATGCCTTTTGGATTGAAGAATGTAAGGCAACCTACCAACAAATGGTGATGACGCTATTCCATAACATGATGCATAATGAGATAAAAATTTATGTCGATGATATGATGGTGAAGTACAAGACTTGAGATGGTCATTTTAAACCATTAGACAGCTTCCTAGAAAGGATGAAGAAGTACAAACTACTGCCAAATTCAAACATATGCATTTTTGGAGTCACCTCAAGGAAGCTATTGAGGTTCGTAGTTGGCAAGAAGGGGATAGAGGTAGATATTGACAAGGTCAAAGCAAATACTGAGATGCCATTACTTGAGATAGAGAAAGAAGTTCAAGGGTTTCTTGGGAAGATCCAATACATTGGTCAATTCATTGCCAAGCTAACGACAATTTGTGCACCAATCTTTAGGCTCCTAAAAAAAGATTACCCAGTGACATGGAATGATCAGTGGCAAAAAGTATTTGAGAAGATTAAGAAGTATTTGCAAAATCTGCCTATCTTGAGGCTACGTAAGCCTTGCGAGAGTCTGATTCTTTACTTGGCTCTTGAAGAAAAAGCGATCGGTGCCACGCTAACATAAGCAGATGAGAACAATGTAGAGCATACCATCTATTATCTAACCAAGAAGTTGCTACCATACAAGATAAAGTATAACTACGTGGAAAAGACATACTTAGTTATGGTATGGCTTTCAAAGAAATTAAGGCATCACTTTTAGTCTTATAAGATTAAGGCTGTCTTAAAAGGTGATTTGATAAAGTACATTTATGGAACACTATCATTGGTACGGAAGTTAGTAAGATTGCTAGTTCAATTGTCAGAATTTGACATTGAATACGTTAATAAAAAGGTAGTGAAAGGAAGAGTAGTTGTAGAATTCTTGGCCATGAATCTGGTCGATGATGATGAACCATGGGAGTTAAATTTCCTAGATGCACATGTAGGGGTAATCTTCTTGTAGGGATGGAGGATGTTCATTGATGGAGTTGTCAATAGAAATGGTGTTGGAATAGGAGTTATTCTAATCTCATTGACTAAAGAAGTTATCCCTTTTGCTAAGAAGCTATAGTTTAGATTCACTAATAACATGGCTGAGTATGAAGCATGTGCATTTGGGCTAGAAATCTTAATCACAATGGGAATCAATGAAGTAAAAGTGTTGGATGATTAGAAGTTAGTCATCTTACAAGTCAATGAAGTTTGGGATCCAAGGGAAGGAAGGCTCAAATTGTATCTTGAGCACATTAGAAGGTTGATTGGGAGGTTCAAGCCATGTACCTTCACCCATCTTCTAAGAAATAAGAATTAGATGACTAATGCCTTAGCTTCTTTGGTGAGTACCTAATGATATCACAAGCTTTTTTGGTGAGACCAATAATGATATCACAAGCCTAGGGTTTTTGTTACATAGATTACTAAATAATAGAAGTAGAAGTGGATAAGAAGCCCTGGTTTTAAGATTTGAAGAGGTACTTAGAAGAAAGAATTATGCTAGATGAGGCCAATGAGAAAGATAGGGTTGTGTTATAACAGCTTGCCCAACAATTTACTTGTCATCAGGTGGTGATGTGCAAACGACTGTCAGAAGAGATGCAATTAAGATGTGTTGAAGAGCAAGAAGCAGAAAGGCTTATGGAAGAAATTTATAGTGGTGTATATTGGCTACAAATGAATAAGCTAATGCTAGCAAGGAAAATCATAAGGCAAGGCTTCTAGTGGCTAACCATAGACACGGATTGTGTCCAGTTCATGAAGAAGTGTCACCAATGTTAGATCAATAGAATTTTAATTCACCAACCACCCTTGGAGCTACAAGGAATGGCAGCACAATGGCACTTTGCTGCATAGGGCATTGATATCATAAATGAAGTAAAGCTGCCAGCTTTTAATGGGCATCGATATGTGATGGCGGCAATCAATTACTTCACTAGATGGATGGAAGCTGAGTCTTATAGAAAATTGAGGGTAAGACAAATGGGGAGATTCATTAAGAAGAATATTATATCGAGATTTTGAGTGCCACGTTATGTCGTGACTGACAATGGGGTTCATTTCCATGCTGTGACTAAGGCCTTTCTTAAGAGGTATGAGATTGAACACCACAGGTCATATCTGTATTGACCACAAACAAACGGGGTAGTAAAGATAGCCAATAAGAACATCAAGAAGATGTTGGCTAAGATGGTGCAAACATACAAAAATTAGGTTGAGAATTTTGCTGTGGGATTATTCTAACCATGCCTAAAAGCTCTATGGGAATGACGTCGTTCTCATTGATATATGGTTCAAACATAGTCGTACTAAAAGAAATAGAAATGGAGATAGCAAGGGATATGAAAGAAGTAGAAATTCCTAAAAGGGAATGGATACAAAATAGATGTAAGCAGTTAGCCTTGATTAATGAGAAGAGAATGAAGGCCAGATATCATATGCAGTTGTACCAAAAGCGGGTTACTCAAGCCTTTAACTAGAAAATAAGGATAAGGAAGTTCAAATTAGGGAAGCTCGTCCTTAAATAGGCCATATCAGTAGTGTTTGATTCAAGAGGAAAATTCAAGCCCAATTTGGATGGCCCATTCTTTGTGACGAAAGTCATGTCTTATAGAGTCATCATCTTATCAGAGATGGAAGGAAATGAATTCATTAAGCCTATTAACATTGATAGGCTGAAAAGATGCTATTTGCGAAAATGAGGATGAAAAGAAAAGAGTGAGAGAGAAAATAATTAATCAGAAAACAAGAAATGGTTGATTAATGATGGGAGTTGTCTCATTGTGTACATATTGTTTGAAGAACAATTATTTATGAAATGAAATTGTTTGGAAGCAGATATGCCTTTGAAATGTCTCATTATTTTGCATAATAACAAAAGGAAAACATCCAGCATATAAGCTAACAGTGAAACTATCAATGTCACCTCTCTCCCTTCAACTAACTATGAATAGGCTTATTGTATCGCTCATGGCACTGTCGAACTTGAACAACAGGATAAGGAATAGAAGCCTGGAGGGTCACCAAACTCCTGTATCGATCATCTGCCTCAAAGTTAAGATCATGGAACAAATTTTCCTTGATGGTCTGATGTGGCCAACAGTCCCTCACACACTCTAGAAAACAAACAAACAATCTCCCAAGACTGAATGCAGTTAATAAATCCGTGATTCTCTATTTGAGCCCAAACTGTCGACTTAGTTTGGCAGGATCATATAAGGAACTATGGATGAAACTTGCCAAAGGCACTTATGCGATATAGGTTTCAACTGTCATCTGCTTCAACCTCCATTATAGACAGCGCCAAAAGATTAAAGTATCTGGAACAACTCGAAGCCGGTCAACCTAAGAAGCACACTTCTAAAATCTCCTTCTTTGATGAAGTCAAGGGTTATAACAAAAACTATCCCCTTCAGACAGTGCTAGAATGGACAACCCTTTTATACCCAGATCTGAAAAGAAAAAAAGAAAGTAAAAATAGCCTGCTAAGTTGAGAGCCTGAAAAGGCAGCTTAGGCAAAAATTAAGGGAAGCTTGCTAAGTTGCAAACCCAAAAGGGTAGCTTAGGCAAAAGTTAGGGCAGAACAAGGATGAAGAAAAAAAAGTGTGCTGAGTTGAAAACCCAAAAAAGGTAGCTCAGGAAAAAATTATGGCAAGCTTCCTAAGTGGAAAACCTGAAAGAAAAAGAAATAAAAGCCTGCTAATTTTGAAAAGCCGAAACAGCGACTTTGGCAAAAACAAGGGTTAAAAGAAAAATACCTGAAGAAGTAGAAGACTGCCACTAAACCTTTGACTCAGATCGACCCTAATATGGTCCAGTCTAATCAATGTCTCAGCAAGAATCAAGGGAACTATAGTAAAACTGGGTCCCATCTAAGGAATGATAGTCACAACATATGGGTCACCGAGACCATCTGGTAAAACCAACAAGAACTGTGCAAGAAGACAAAACTGAAGAAGACGAAGCAATTCGAACAATATCCTATCCATTATTTCAAGCAGAGGCATGATGGAAGATAATATCACTCAACCACCTCTGGTGTGAATACTCTTGGTAGAAATCAAATAGTCGAAGAAACTAGCAAGTTCGAACATAGATAGTGTCTCAAGGAAGGAAAATGTGCATTCAAAACTTGACAAATGACAATCAAGTATGATGGAGAATTCCTCATATAAGGGGAAGAGCTCTTGCCCGTTAAAGCAAAAAACATGATCGTGAAAATCCTAAAAGGTCATATAGTCCTTGAAAAAACTAATATCAAGCTTCACATGTTGAAGAAACTTTAAATTGTAGAAGTTATTGGATTCGAGTTGCTTTGAGTCATCATCCTTCAAAAGTTCAAGAGAGGCTAGAGGATCTTGACAATTGCCTCAGACATGTTGAAAAGAATAAAAGGCATTGAGAAGCATGAAAGAAAACTCAAAAAACACAAAAAGAAGTGTTGAAAGGTATGAAAAACAGTGGAGAGGAGGAGCTCCTTTTATAGTGTAAGAAAGAAGCAAAAAAAGGCAAGTAGTAAAGGAACCATTAGCAGGCAATGGAAGGACTGTCATTCAGTAGTTCCACCACCAACTGACAGTGGTAGGACAGTCGACTGGTAGTCCAACCACCAATTAGCGGTGTGTAGCTAGCGCATAATGCCCTATGGTGCTTTCCTTTATGTAGTTTTGGACTCTAACTCGCATATCGACAAGCAATTTTGAGTGCGAGACTTCTAAATTTTGCAATTTCATTCAAAATTGAATAAATGAAGATGTAGAAACAAATTTGAACAAATTCGGATGTAAATTGATCAAAATACATGTAATTTAAGAAGCAGTGTACAAAATTGAAGAATGCTCACAAGTTTTAGAAGCTTGTTGATACAACTGATTGCTTTAACTTAAGCATAGAAGTACATACATGGAAGCCAAGTGAACAAAGAAAAGAAATCAATATGAAAGAGAAAGCTAATAGTGACAGTTATTACTCATCATAATCATCAACAGAGAAAGTGATAACTTAAGCCTGAAGGCACTCGATCTCTCATTGCAAACGAGCATTCTCCTGATGACTCGTCTAATCCAAGCAATAAGCATATAGTTAGAAAAATTATTAAGATAGAAATAATGCATATGTGAGGTATAGAATATTTTTTTACCTGATACAAATGAGACATCTATAGGACATATTGTCGACATAGGGTTCATTTCCAATGGCCGGTTCAGGCTCGAGCCATGGAGGCTCAAGGGCCATGTTGGGAGGTTGCTTTGGACTCACTACCTGGGTAATTTTAACCATGAAACAAAGTGTTAAGTGAGAATAGTTTGGTCCCTTGCTTCTGGACCTAAACCACCTTCACCCTTCAAAGTAGGATTCGGGAAGCTAGATACGGATTGCTTCGACCTACCAGACAAAGTCTGGCCTCCACTAAGGCTATCGAGGCTATGATTTTTTATTAATTATTAATTGTTTTCTATTTGGATCCTAACTTTTAAATACCGTTGAGAAGCTACGAATGTCTAATTTTCATAAAAGTTTAGGGATTGCAAATCGGAGTTGAACTCAAAGAGTTATACATGATCAAATAGATGAAGGTCAGAGAGGGAATACACTAAAAAATATAAAAACTAAGGGGTTTGGTGGGCCACCATCGACCGATTGTTGTAGAACAACCAACCTGTTATCCTACCACCAACAGGTGGTCCTCCAACAGCTGGCCAGCTATTCCCCTTTCATTGTTGAAAAATTTTGAATGAAACATTCTTTTGTTGCACTCTCCTTCCTTTTTTTCAACCAAGCCCTCTCCTATATAAACACCCTATCTCCTCACTTTCACCTTCATCCAAAAACCTTCTCTTCTCTCTCTTGAAGACACACTTGAAAATTCAAGGAGTTTTCTCTAGTCTAATATTTTTCGGGCGTTTTCATTGTTCTAAACCCGGAAAGGGTATATCCTGAGGGTAGTTCTCTCTTCTCCCTCATCTTTTCTCTTTTATTTTTCCGGCTTAAAATTAAGCATATTTAGGTTTGTTTATGCTTAGAATAAGCATGTTTAGGTTTTATTTTGATGCTTAGGAGCATGATTAGGGTTTTATAGAATTGTATAACCCTTTATTTGCTTTACAAGGTGAAAATACTTGTCAAGGAAAGTCATCTTTCCCTCCTTTATCTAGAAACATGATTTGGAGTTTATTTTCTTTACTAATGCTTAGAATCATACTCAGTAGCACATGTTTAGACTTATGCTTAAAAGAACATGATTAGAATCATGGTAGGAAGACTTATAATTGTTTTGAAGTATTTTAGGAAATAGCATAGAATTAGGCAAGAATTGCCTGGATTGGTTAAAATCGCCATGATCACCTTGATTGATTGATGAATTGGGCTAGAATAGCCAAGTATTGCCTTAATTGATTGAATTAGGTAAGAAATGTCATGTCTAGGTTAAAATTGCCATATTTTACAATTGCTGTGATAGGCTAGAATTTGTCATGCTTTGGTAGAATTACAATGATAGAATTATCAAATCTAGGTAGAATTGCCATGATTTTAGTCTATGACCTTCATTAAAATTTTTTTATTGATTTATTAGGAATAAACTATGATTAGGACTTGTATGATGACATGAAGTGATGGTGGACTCACATTAATGGTGATGGGCCATTACTTAGAATGAATAATCGAGTGAATATGTACGAATGATGCCATGAAGAGACTTGATAAGCATTGAATAGACTCACATATGGTAGTGAGGAATTTACTATTTATCGAATCTCGAATTGATTGAATAAATTGATTTGCATTAATATGCTATGAATGTTGTGAATGAATGAATGAATAGGATATTTGAAGTACTAAAAGTAGTTTCCTTTATTGTTGAAAAACAAATTGATGTAATCCTATTCCTATTCCCTTGTGTTTGCAAGGAAATGTAATATTTTCTCGTTCCTCTTTCTTTGTATGAATATACAATTTTTATTGGTTGAAATCACCTTACATGTCTTAAATAAGATAAAACGAACAATGTCTGCATAAAAAGAACAATTCTAAGCGGACTATATAACAATATAAGCTATTCTTATTTGGTATATCTTAGTGGAGGCTGAATTTAGATCTTTAGATCTGGGTGAGACGAGTAGCTCGTACCTAACTTTCTGAACCTATCTCTGAAGGGATGAGGGTAGTTTAGGTCCTAAAGTAAGGGATCAAATTGCCCCAATTCATTCTCATTGAATAATTAGGTGACAACTACATGCTTCAAATATGCCTATGGCTCGTTTGTGTTCTCTTAAGTCTCAAAAGAGGCTTTGATATAGTGTCGTGGTCGCAAAGGCTCAGGCAGGAAGAAAGCCCCATTCACACCTGGGTTATAAGTATTACTATTGGGATTATTCCTAGGGCAGTTGTAATCAACATAATTAGCTTGCTCTGCTTGTCCTACGAAAAGGATTCCCTACTTCGCACTTATCACTAGGGTGGTTACCTTTAAATGTTCACACATGACTATAGGCGTTTGAATGGCATCGGCTGACATTGTAAGTTTTGTAATTGTTTAGAAAAAGCAGCCATTTAGGCTTTCAAAGAATCAATCTCATCTAAATTGTGTAATCCAACTACCCTTTTTGATGTAGTTTTGTCACCACTTCATTGGTACTTGTTCATAGCCATCTCTTTAATCAAATCATATGCCTTATCTTGTGCTTTCTTCATGAAAGTCCCTTCAAAACTAGCCATCAATCAAGGTTCTTGTTAAATGTATCAAACCATTATAAAATGTTTGTATCTGCATCTATTTAGCTTGACCATGATGAGGGCATTTTCTAAGGAAATCCTTGAACCTTTCCCATGTGTCGTACAAAGATTCCCCATGATATTGTGCAAAGTTGGAGATCTTGTCCTTTGATGATGGAAAAAATTTTGCAAGGAATTTCTAAGCTAGTTCCTCCTAAGTAGTAATAAAACCTATAGGAAAAGAATTTAACCAACTCTTAGCTCTATCTCTTAATGAAAAAGGAAACAAACGCAATATAATAGTATCATTAGAGGCTCCATTAAATTTAAATGTATCACAAATTTCAAGAAAATTAGCAATATAAGCATTAGGGTCCTCATTAGTTAATCTGCAGAACAGAGATGATTGAATCATCTGTAATATAGCTGGCTTGATCTCGAAAGTTTTTGCTTGAATAGCCAGCTTCTTTATTGCTTGATGAATTCTTGTCATCGTGGGGAGAGTGTAGTCCACAAGTCTTGTATTGGCTTGAATGATAACTCCATCTCCAGGTGCTACTATATTGTCTCCCATTGTACTTGATTGTTTGGAATTTTCTCGCTTCTCCTTCATATTCTTTCTATAGGTGCGTTCTATCTTAGAATCCAAAGGCAATAGATCTCTTTTTCCAAACTTTCACATGCAACTGACAATTTAAAGAAACAAAACACAAATTTAAATAAACTGATAAAGAAAAAGAGTTTAAGCTAAAACTAAGTTATTTAGTCTAATATTAGTAAAACAAAATCCCTAGCAATGGCACCAAAAACTTGTTATGCAAAATCTGTAAGTGCACAGAATCGAAACAAGTAAAATAATAAGGAATTGAATATCGCTTCCACAAAGATTAGACTACTAATTACCAAATCGTATCTAACTTTATTTGAATATTTGAATTGTATTATGAAATAAAACACTAAATTCAGTTTATTTAAAATCCAATTAAATAAGTTCCATGGTATTAGATTTCACCTAAGTTTAGTCACTCTAATCTTTTAAATTAATATTATCAATGTTTAACTGATTTTGTTGCCAACCAATTTCACTAAGATAATTGTCAATCTTTTTCAAGCAAAAACAACGTATGTTCGTAGGAGAGAATTACATCTCTGTCAATCCTAACATCCTATAAACACCCATTCAGTGCAAGAAATTCTACGACTGCATAAATCACAAAAATACTTCTATCTTATGTTAATTTATGGTAAATTAATCAAAGACTAATATAAATCAATCTTTCAGTCAAATTTATATATCAATTCATGTAATATTTGGCCAATCAATTGCAAGCTTTAACCATATAATTAATTTACTTGACAAAAATCAATTAAACATCAATATATTGAATTAAAACAACTAGGTTTTTAAAATTTAGCTACTTCTTAACCCTAGATAGAAGAATTAGTTCATCATAACTTTAAACAAAACCAAAATCGTCATTGAAATCATGAATACGTAGAAGAGAGAGAAAGAGAGTGAAACTAGGGAAATCTTGACAAATCTTGTTGTTGAATGCCTTCTCCAGTTCTTGCTTTGCATTTCCTAGCTCTCTTGGGTCTTTTCTTGATCTCAATCTACCCTAAACAAACTCTAAAAGTTTGTATTTATATGACTTGAAAAGAAAGAATTTGAATCCAATTCAAAATGGGAATAAGATTTTATTCTAGATCTCGAGCTAGTGCTAGGGCACTATCTTCTCTGACTTTAGTCAACTTCTTCTATAACTCTGCGACCCTTTTCTTCATGCATTGGAGCCCTAATGCTTCTGACTTGCTTCAGAAGCTACCTCCAGAAAACCCAGTTTTTCAACTAGCTGCATATTTTCTTTCCAAGTCCATTAAGTAAAAGAATTATTTTACAAACTATAAAAGAACCTAAATTAGGGTCAAAATAACCGAATCTATTCACAAATCAATCAAAATTGACTTTGAGCTAAAAAGTGAATAATAATACAATTATCAGAACTCAACTTCATTCTTAATTTTTTGCGTCATATATATCACATTTATTTATTTATTTTATGTTGTACCAATGAGTCATTTGAGGTTACTATTATTTGAAATGCCTATTTTGAGAAAACAATTGGACAACAACCATCTAGATCATGATCATTATCAATAAGTGTATCTAATAGTCCTTCAATAATTTCTTCATCAATAGACAGTTCTATCACTGTATTATCTTTACTAGGATAAAACAAAAAACTTTTCTTAAATTAATAAACATTTATTTATCGATAAATTAATAAATTATTCATTTGTTGATAATTACAAACGTCTCTCAAATGATATTTTTTTGTTAGTTCCACAGTATTCATTTATAGAGGCTTTATTGTAGGTCGTTTGACTATATTGTTAAATAGGGTTGGAGCTAGATTCTAGAGTTAAAGGGGCAAATAAAAACTATTGTATAAATTAAAATTTTATTATACATATTCATTTAAGCTATAAATATTCATTGATTGATCTTGTAGTTAATTTTATAGTAGACTTTTACGTTATTCTTTGTTAAAGACACTTTTGTGCAAGCAATTTTCATTATTTGCAACCCATTTTCCAACACCACGGACACAAACACTTGTCAACATCATATACTAAGTTAACTGTAGTGTGAATTTCATCCCATTTAACATACAATACAACAATTTATTGACTCTAACACGACATTGAAGGAAAATATTGAAGAACAATTGATAAAATATCCTTGCGAACTTGGCTGTCTTAGCTAGTTCTGCCAGGACCAGAGGCCAGGAAATGGTTGTTCTGATGATTCAAAAGCTTGTTCGAGATGATCATCTAAGTAATATGCTGGATAATCATCAAATGAAGCTTGTGGCTGCTGTTGTTGCGAATGAACTGCTCCAAGT